>ML499118.1:14945-30221 GCA_005239535.1 Nicotiana rustica
AGCTCCAGCAGCTCCGGATGATGATTTCGGACTTGGGAGTGTGTTCGCCCCGGGTTTCTGATGACCCGGGGGTATTTCGGCACCTGAATTAGAATTTAGGATTTTATGTGATTTAGAATTCAGCCTGGAATTGGACCTCGTCAAATCATGGTCCGAATGGAATTCCGGAACTGACAATAGTTCCGTATAGTCATTTATGACTTGTCCGCAAAATTTGGGGTCATTCCGAGCAGTATAGACCTGTTCGGCGTACTGATGAGCCATTTGATTTTTCTTGAAATCCTAAGTTTGATCTAAGGGGTTTTGGAGAGTGATTCTTGGTTTGAATGATGTTTTTAGTGTTCTGGGAGCTCGAGCAAGTCCGTCATGTTATTTGGGACTTGTTGGTATAATTTGTCGAGGGCTCGGGTGGGCCCAGGAGTCTCCCGAACCCCGATCGGGGTCAAAAACCAGCAAAAGTCATAGCTGGTGGGAAATGTACTGGTGTGACCGCACCTGCTGTCCATGAGCCGCAAGCGCGAGGTTCGCACCAGCGGAAATTCCTTCACAGGTGCGGCTCCTTCCGCAGGAGCGGCCTTATCTTCACAGGCGCGGCTCCGCGAACGCGGATAAAAGCTCGCAGGCGCGACCTTCCCCAGGGTCTCAGGCCACCGGAGCGGCCTATTCTCCGCAGGCGCGGACAAAAGCCCGCAGGTGCGAGAAATCCCCCAGTGCCCAGGCCTTTTTCCGCAGGCGCGACCCTTTTATCCGCAGGTGCGAGTCTGCACCTGCGATCCAAAAGTCACAGGTGCGGAAACTTCTGGGCAGTCCCATTAAGGCCCAAGTCGTGAATTCTTTCCGAAAATCACCGTTCCCGTGAATGACTCTTCCCATAGCGACTACTCGTGCCTTATGACTTGTGTGGGCAGGTAGTTCGAGATTCAGAAGTGATTTGGCCAGTTCAGGAACACTTGGTTTCTGAAGGCTAGCTTATTTGGCTGATTTTGGTTCCGAGCAGCATTTTGAGCAACCGACCTCGGAATCAAGTTCTGACAGCTCCAGCAGCTCTGGATGATGATTTCGGACTTGGGAGTGTGTTCGCCCCGGGTTTCTGATGACCCAGGAGTATTTCGGCACCAGAATTGGAATTCAGGATTTCATGTGATTTGGAATTCAGCCTGGAATTGGACCTCGTGATATCATGGTCCGAATGGAATTCCGGAACTGGAAATAGTTCCGTATAGCCATTTATGACTTGTCCGCAAAATTTGGGTCATTCCGAGCAGTATAGACCCGTTCGGCGTGTTGATGAGCCATTTGATTTTTCTTGAAATCCTAAGTTTGATCTAAGGGGTTTCGGAGAGTGATTCTTGGTTTGAATGATGTTTTTAGTGTTCTGGGAGCTCGATCAAGTCTGTCATGTGATTTTGTACTTGTTGGTATAATTTGTATATGTATTTCTGTTGTTGTATCTATGTAGCCGCCCGTTGACACTATGACACTAGTTCTGGCACACACTTGTTGTAGTTATCGGGGTTGTATATGTATTGGGCCTAGCTGTGGTTCAGCTTTTTTCTATGGCCTTACCCCATGTTGTTATTGTATTCCGCATTTTCATTTTTATTGTTGTTCGTTGGCTTGCCTAACCTCGCCGTTAGGAGCCATCACGACCTGGACCGGTTTTGGGTCGTGACAAAATATGCTCGCTAGTCGAATATAGTATAATATAATATCGTATCCACAAGGGTTGGAGTTAAAAATATTATCGTACTTTGTAGCTAGATTGCTATCCAAGATGATCAACAGTTGACAATTATGTGATTAAAACAAAAATTAACTAACAGTCTAAACTATTGACTAATGACAGTTGACGCAAGTAATGAGCAAAGAAGGTTATCAATTTGAGGAAGATAGGGTTTTGATAGGATAGGTGCAAGCCAATTGTTTGGGATATAACTCTAGATAATTAACTTCTAATATGTAAATGAGTCTCTAGAATCGCCTCAATTGTTTGTTCATACATTCAGCGGAAACTCTACTCTCGATTAGGTTTCAACCTCACAATATGAACGAAAGTAGGCTCGGTGAAGATACGCAAGAACTCGTAGTGGATTGGTCTTTAGGGAAACTTCTTTCAATTATTCTCCTATCTAGGTTAATCAATAATTCAACTAGACTCTTTCGTTTACTAAGATTAATTAATGAATTTACCCAACAAAAGATAATGCAAAAATATCACAAGTTATGCCTCCCTTGATTACGTGACTAGTGAATGTAGATGCAAAAATTAAAATATCCAAAACGATTCAATACTTACACTAGGGTTATAATCCACAAACAAATATAAATTCACCAAAACCATCAAACCATAAAGAGAACTACTCCATGGATATGGAGTAATTCATCACAAATAAGTTCAGGTTAAAGGTAAACATAAAACGATCGAAACTCTCTTGAATGACGATTGAATGATGAAATCCTTGTGCTCTTGCTTCTCCAACTTTTTATTAGCATCCTTAGGTATTTTATGTGTCAAAAGTCCAGAAAATGCCATTTTTTCATGTATATATACCAAGTAGGGTTAGACCCAAGAGAAAACACCTTTTCCTACACGAAATAGGACACATTCTGGAGTTGGACGTGCGCGGCCGCGCACCTGGGAGTGTGCTTGAGCATATGGCCGCTTACTTTATCTACTCTACTACTTAACTTGCCCACCCAGTGTGCAACCAGTGCACGATCGTGCAACTAGGTGGCCTTTGAACATTTCACATTTCTGACATAAATTTACACTGCTGCGTCGCACTAGTGTATTTTTTTCAGCAGTTGTTTCTTCCTTGAATTTTGATGCCAAAAAGTGATCCTCGGCCCCCGAACGTAATCCCGACTTATTCCTTTGGGCTTTTACCTAGACTTCCAAGCTCCAAATAGCTCGAATTAGTTTCACAATATCTACATAACTCGGAATCACTCCTACAAGTCATACAACACGCAATAAGTGCAAACCACTAACAATTAAATCTTAAACTCAATCAAAGTACAGTAAATTAGAGTGCAATAAACGATCACATTTTGAGATTATAACCTACCATCAAGCACGTGTCTTCACCATCTGTGAGAGAACATAATAACAGAAGTTTAGTTCCAGGAATCAACAAATTCGCACAATAAGAATACAAGAATGTAAAGTTTTCCTAAAAGTTCGACAGACTCTCGAAGATAAATACACACGTTTCCGTACCGATCCGCAAGATTCTACGAAACTTGCTCATGACTCGTGAGACCTATGAAACATAGGCTCTGATACCAACTTGTCACGACCCAAAACTCAACCGGTCATGTTGGCGCTTATCTTGGTACAAGGCAAGCCGACAACTCATATATTACCAACACTTCAAAATTTGAAGTATAATAAACTGGTTTAAATAAGTGAAAACGTCATAAAACGGGAAAAAATGTCATAACTCTATACATAAGTTTTCCAAACCCGGGGTGTCACTATGTACCTAAGAATCTATACAATACTAAGTTTGATACACTGTCTAAGAAAAATTGAAACTGAATAAACAAACTCAAGGATAGGGGAGAAGAGTCAAGGTCTACGGACGTCAGGGCAGCTACCTCGATAATCTCTGAATGACTAAACTTTTTGAATCAACAACCGCCGTGAATGGAAACACCTAGATCTGCACACAAGTGCATCATATAGCATAAGTACAACCAACTCAATAAGTAATATATTTAACCTTTGGAATGAAAGTAGTGACGGGCTTGAACATTACAACCCATATACAGAATTTAGTTTCATGTAAATTTACGGAAAATATGACAGTAATATCTCTGAAATTCATAAACTACAGGTACCAGTACAAGAATTTAGGAATGCCTCAAAGTTTAACAGTTAAACTAAGAACAAATAAAATATGCCATGTCTAAATGATATGAGAAATATGACATCTCTATATCCACATGCCAATGTGCATATGGTATGTGATGCAACACAACAAAAGCCTCACACACTGACACTCTTGGAGTACTTAATCTGACTGTCTCAATTCTCACTTATCACACTCAGTCACTTAGCACTGTACAAAATAGATCTAGCTTAAATGCAAATAATTCTAGGGAAGATCCAACCCAAATGCAAATAAATCAAGGGCAGATCTAGCCCAATGCAAATGAATCAATACAACAACGTTCAATATGGGTGTGCAGACACCGGAGGGGAAGATCCATCCACAATGCTATAATAAGCCAAATACTACCGCAAATCAATAAAGTATGTTAAGTGCAGCCTGGTCCCATAAATGTCACTCACAAACAGGCCCTCGGCTTATTCAGTCATCAATATCTCCATTCTCTCAGGCTCAGAATACTTGCTAAGAAGTCCAAATCAATTATACGAGATATGACAATATATGGTAACGGAGACTGAGATATAATATGCAATGATAAATTCGACTGAGTACATAACAACAATTAGTAGATAATTCAACAGCAAATATCGACCATTGTGGATCCCTATTGTACCATCATATAGCCTAAACATATTTTCTAGCATGAATCAAAGATCAAGTGCTCTAACACTTAGACTACAATAATAATGTTCAGAAAAGACAGCTATACAGTTCCACGGACTCGCCTAAATCGTAATTACTACGATGCACGCCCATACGCCCGTCACCTAGCATGCACGTCACCTCAACACGAAATTCGGGGTTTCATACCTTCGGAACCAAGTTTAGAAGTGTTACTTATCTCAAGCTATGAAAAACTATACTCCAACGAGCACTTGCCTCACGAATCGGCCTCCAATTTACCCAGATCTAGCCACAAACAATTCGATACAATCAACACGATCTAAAGGAAACAATTCCACTAATAACTTTAAGTTCTTAATAAAAGGTCAACTCAAAAGTCAACCCTTGGGCCCACATCTCGAAATCTGATGAAAGTGACAAAATCCGAACACCCATTAAACATCGAGTCCAACCATACTATAATTACTCAAATCTGATACCAAAATCGCGCTCAAATCCCCAAAATTCGGCCTAAGGAGCTTCTTCCATTTTTCCCAAATTTTCAACCCAAATCACTAATTAAATAATGAAATCAAAGATATAATCATAGAATTAACCAAAACTAAGTAAGAATCACATACCCTAATCACTTCCTTGAAAGTCTCACGAGGAATCGCCACCAATCGAGCTCCCAAAATCAAATTTGTGAAATAAACAGAAACCCTCGTTTTTGAAATGTTTATGTTTATCTAGATGTCCTTAACTGCGATAGCGGAAAATGCTTCTTGATGGAAGAAAAACTATGCTTCCCAACAAATTAACCTTACGCGATCGTGGAGACCTCTACTCGAACGCGATGCACTGGCCCTTGATCACGCCCAACTATGTCTTATAAAAAGACTACGCGGACGTTGCAAATATAATCTGAGTATTTCTCCCAGAGTCGAATCCCATAGTGAATTAACCTATCAATTATCGTTGTTAGACTCACTTGATTCTTCGTAATCAACTTCCCAGAAATAATGAATAATAGTTGTTGGTGTTCCTACTAACTAAACTTAATGTAATTGATTAAACTAGAAGATAACTATTGCTAGGTTGTAAACAAATGCGAGAATGATCTAAGGTTATGGTTTCCCCTGCTGATGGAATCACTTCTTGTATATTTCAATTAGTTTGGCCTAACCGTCCCTATCAATCATGAGCACCATTGTTATCGTAAATCTCTGCCGAGTAATTACGACAATTTACTAAACGCACTCTCCCGAGTTACGCTAGCTAGCTTTTATTATAGCTCACTTTAGATTGCACCCAAGGTATCGTCATCCCTAATCCAACCTTTAAACCCTCGGTTATGGATCCCTACTTTGAGAGTGGTGTTGTTCAACATCTACCTAAATATTCACTCTCTCCCGAGTAGATACACACTAAATAGGCACAACTGATTGAGGGCCCTTCAATCAACTACAATATGAACTCAGCTGAACAAATAGAGATTAAAACAAAGAAAACTATATTAATATAACAAGATGTTCATCCTCAGCAGGCTTCACCAAAACCTTAGACAAAATAAATTAGCTATTCATAATTGTACTGAAAATAACAATAAAAGAATTCATCAACAATGACAAAAATACAAGGAAGAGAGATGAGATTTGATGCCCAATTGCCCTCCTTGACTCTTGACTTTATTGTTCTTGAACAAGACTCTAAACATTGATAATCCTCTCTTTTGGGCGAGTTGAACCTTATATACGTTAAGTGGAATTGTCCCAAGCTTCTAATTTTATCCCTGAAAATAACTCGTGTGAACTGGACTAGCGCGCCCGCGCTAGTCGGCGCGCTAATGGCTAAACATTCTGCCTGGAATCGTTGGGCTAGCGCGGTCGCGCTAATGGGGTTTCATTCTGTTCCTGGCACCTGGACTAGCGCGGTCGCGCTAGTGGACGCGCTATAGCCGCACTAGTTGACAAGTAATATGACTCAGCCATGTTCCTCCTTCTTTTCACACGCTAAAACTCCAAGGACCTTTCTTCTTCAATTTGACTCCAAATACCATCCTAGGTCCTCATATGCACACTTTTCTCCTGCGAAACATAAAATCCACAATTAGAGCCATTTTAACATTATTTAACATTCCTAAGACAGTGAAGCATCATTAAGTAGGAGTACAAATATGCGCTAAACTACGTGAATTTAGCCTATTATCAAAACCGCACACTTAAATCATTGCTAGTCCTCGACAAATCAACCATACTCCACAAAGGTCTTTTCATTAAACATTTTCCTAACGTATCACACCATGAAAAAACCACAAGAGTTGTGCCTAGCAATGTAACATCTATGCCTCAAGAGTCGTCTCTCACGTGCCGTGCAATATTCTTACTTTCTCAATTTACTCTACACAGAAGTCAAGACTTACCTTTCCGTCATGAATCAAGCTCCCTCACATCACACGGGAGAGTAGTTACACAAGAATGATATTAAGAACAATTAGGAACTCAAATAAAAATAATTCACTCACTCTCTGAAAGAACATTCATATGCCGCAAGGATGCACAATAGGCTTTCCCGTAGTGTACTACTCTACTAATCGAGCTCATTCAGTCTAAGATCAATTAGGACTTCATTTGGTTGTAATGTAGGCTAAGGTACGGGTAGGATTTATTTAGATATAGTGACTAACCTCGCTAAGCACTTCTAATACAATTACTTTCGTTTTCAGCTCATACTTATGTTAGGCCAAACATTCCACCCCACTTTTCTTTATATTACCCCCAAACTCCCTTAGGTGAAATTTTATTGAATCACCACTTATTAAGGACTGCCTTTATTCATCGTCCTTTCTCTCTTTTCTTTTTTGTTTTTTTTATTTACTTTTTAAGTGGCGCTTATTCTTTCATTTTTCACACTTTTGCACCTTTCCTTCTATTTCTTTGATTCCACTCAAAACCCAAGCCACCACCCCACACTTTGACTTTTATATATTCTCTATCAATTCAAGTGTTCATTGGAGGTAAAGGGTTCAAATGGACAGGCCATTAAAACAATTGGGTAAGGTTTGTAATGTGGCTGCCGAAGAAACTGGCTTATAGGATCAATGGGGTTAACTATGGTTTATAATCAGGTGGGTACACTTTATAACTGGCTTAACAAAGAACTACCTATATCACTTCTAAGACTGAACGGAGCTACTATTTCATTTTGCAAACACACAGAGCAAGTTCTAGGCTTCGAATGTGGACCTAGAATACCATGCAAGACCTCACACACAAACGGCCTCACTCTAGATTGGCTTATCAAGACATTCTCCTTGAGTGCTCAAGTCAGTTTCAACATGCAAATTTAAGGCACTCTACGAGAGTCAACAACTGAGCCTAAGCGTCACACTCTAGTGTCAATTTAGTTCAGGTGTAATAAAGCTAAGGAGTTATTTCCCCATTTTAGCCCATCGCCCATAAGCTCCTAATAACTAAAAAAACTAACTACACTTGGTTCAAGCAAAACTCTTAGAAAAGAACCGCGATCAAAAGAAAAACCAAGGGGAGTTTCTACACTATCTAAAAAAACAAAAAATCTTTTTGGTGTTTTCTTTAGACTAATTTCCCTCAAGAAAACTCCCTATGAGATTCGTCGTCAGGAAGAGTCCACTACATATGTTTTCTTTTTAGATTGGTCGACATGGACCCTCAAGAACCCCATCGAAAGGGATCCATCGTCGGGCCAAGACGCTTTTAAATAATTACAATAAAACAGAACAAACTCACAAGCAAATAAAGAAAACAACTAACAATTTTAGAAAATCACAAATGAAATAAGGAAAACACTAACAATTTTGTTCTATATATATACATAAATAGGGAATCCTTCCCCCACTCCACACTTAATATGAGGACATGTCCCCATGGAAATTCAAATAAACAAAGAGAGGTAAGGGGACTTCCCTAAAAGCTCAATCCTGGTCGGAGACAGTCCCTGGGTCCAGGTGACAAGCACGACCCAGGGCACACAACCAGCCCATAATCTTCTTCTCGGATTTCACCTGCTGGGCACCATTGAGTCGACTCTTGACCCCAAGTCAGTCACTGAGGTCCGCAATCCAGCCTTCTCCTGCTCCTAGATGGGCCTCCAATATTTGCAGCCTGCTCCTGAGTGGGCTGCTCCCCCTCCATATGTTCTTGCTCCTCCTCCTCATTTTGTTCATCCTCCTCTTCATCTTCCTCATCAGACTCATCCTCCTCCTCCTCATTTTGTACGGTGTTGGCACCTTACCATCCACTGCAATGTTTCCCGATACCCCAGCTGCAAGGCACAAGCGACTGACAAGACATGGGAAGAAGAAGCCATACCTCTGAATTTTAGTGCAGACTAACATCTCCTCGTGTGTAAGCCGGACCACGTCAAAGTTGTGGCCCGTCATGAAGCACCATATCAAACACCCAGGTGGAATGTTTACCTTCGAGGTATTGTGGGAGGGGATTAGGCGGTTGTTGATCAGGTGAAACCAACACTTGGCTTCAAAAGTGAAGGCTGAGGAGTGAAATTTGTTCCCGTACTTGTACCACCTCATCGCTGCACCCGGGACACAAATGGTTGGGAGGAACGTTTCCCATCGAGCATAGCGCAGGCCATATGCCTCATATCCGTCCTCGTACATATCCATGGGGGGTGGCAGCCGGTAAATTATTTGAATGGCCTCCACAGAGGTGTTCACTTGCTTCCTCCTCACTGTGATCAAATGCTTTTTGTGCTTCGGACAGTTGGCGTAGAATTACCTCACAATCATTGCATTAGCCTCATCGAGCTCCTCAAAGAACACATCTAATCGCCTTTTCACCATCTCATCATACATCTTTTGGCAGGTGTGCTGGAGTCATTCCATATCTATGCCTCGTTCCGGTATGGCCGCCTTTGATTCCTTTGACGCAAACCTGTCCTGGGCCTTAGCAGATTCGAACTTTTTACTATTTAAAGGCTTAGTGTCAGGGGCTCCTCTTGCTCGTCTGCCAGAGAAAGAGCTTACATGTTTACCGGATGAAGATCCGGTGGCTTGACGCTTCCTTGAGGGTGCCATTGTACCTACAATACTGACATCATTTGCGTAGTACAACAAGGTGACCCAACTATGGTTACTCAGACTTCACCTTACAATTGGTCACAATACTTCCATTCAATGGGGCATTTACACAAACACTTGGTGGGCATTATTTTCCAGAGCCCCCAATTATCACCATAATCTCCCCAACTCACCCAACCAAATCAAGACATAAAACACTCCCAATTATCCTCACCCACAAATACTAACCATACACTACCACTTACTTCTACTAAACAAGAAGAAAAACTACTAATTGCCAAAATGGAAAAAGAAAAACTACAAAAATACAAAACAAAAAAGATTAGTGAAGAAAATACATACATGTGGAGTTAATGATGGAGAGATGGGTTATGGTTAGAGTGAAAAGACGAATTGGGGTGTGGGAGCACTTGAGTATGGAGGAGAAGAGTTGTTCTTGGAAGAAGAATATTATTAGAAGAAGGGGGAGGGTTTTAGGAGAAGTGGGGGGGGGGGGTAATTGATGTGGGAAAGGTGATAGGGGCGGTCATGGGGTATTGGGTTAGGGTAAAGTAAACAATTAAAAAAAATCAAAAGAAAACTTACTTGGTCGCAACGGGACTAGTGCGCTCACTAGCGCGCCTATTGTGCGACCGTGCTAGTGGGATTGAAATAGGCAGAATAGAAGGCCATATGTGCGGCCACTAGCGTGCCTACTAGCGCTCCCGCGCTAGTGGCAAGAACTCGAGGCAGTGCCCTAGGCCATTAGCGCGACCACTAGCGCGGTCGCGCTAGTCCAGGCCTGACAACACTTCGTTTTTTTTGACTTTTTCCTTGGGGTGGCTTGAGTCTACCCTCACCCGCGCACACCTGCATATGTTAGTACTTACAACAATTCAACTACTCATCCCTTACACTATAAACATTACACATTGGGCTGCCTCCCAACTAGTGCCATAGTTAATGTCGTGGCACGACAATTACAACAAATCAATGGGTTGCCTCCCACGAAGCGCCTGATTTAACATTGTGGCACGACACAGAATTAGCGCATTTAAGGCTCGCTTGACCCTTGAGGTTCAGCAAGATGCATCACAGACACTTCCTTGTTCTCGTCCATACCCACATACGATTTCAATATTTGCCATTTAACTCTGAAGGTGTGGGAACCTTTTTAAAAAGTTATCTCTACAGCACCGGAAGGAAACACTTCGACCACACGAAATGGTCCAGACCATCGAGACTTGAGTTTACTCGGAAATAGTCTCAATCTTGAGTTATAGAGCAGTACCATATCTCCGGGTTTAAAGTTTCAGTCCACAATGTTCTTATCGTGTAACCTCTTCATTCTTTCTTTATAGAGTCTCGTCCTTTCAAAGGCAAGATACCTGAATTCATCTAGCTCATGTAGTTCGATGACTCAACTTGTGCCCGCAGCATCAAGATCGATATTTAACTGTTTCAGTGCCTATCACGCTCAATGTTCCAATTCTACCGGCAGGTGACAGGCCTTTCCGAACACCAACTTGTATGGTGACATACAACTTGGTGTTTTAAATGCAGTTCTATAGGCCCAGAGTGTGTCATCCAGCTTTTTCGCCCAATCATTTCTTGTGGCGTTCACCGTTTTGGTAAGCACACTCTTGATTTCTCAATTTGACACCTCAATTTGCCCACTAGTCTGAGGGTGATAAGGGGTTACCACCTTGTGGCCCACATCGTACTTAGCTAACAACTTTTTGAAGGCACGATTGCAAAATTGATGGCCTCCGTAAACTGATGATAGACCTTGGGATCCCCAAACGGGTGAATATGTTTTTCTTCAAGAACCCCACTACCACCTTTGTGTCATTTGTGGGGAGTGTTGCATCTTCCACCCATTTAGACACATAGTCTACAGCAACAAGTATGTACTTATTGCCGTATGAGTTGACAAAGGGACCCATGAAGTCAATCCCCCATACATCAAACACCTCGACCTCTTGAATCGGGTTCATGGGCATCTCATAGCGACGAGATATGTCCCCATCCTTTGACACCCATCACAGCCCTTCACCCATTGGTGGGCATCTTTGAACACAGTGGGCCAGTAGAATCCGGCTTTTAGAACTTTGGTCGTCGTTCGGACTCCTCCAAAATGCTCTCCATACGCTGATGCGTGACATGCCTGCAAAATAGAATTTTGTTCTATCTCGGGGATGCACCTCCAGAACATATTGTCAATACAAATCCTCAACAGGTAAGGTTCATCCCAGTAATAATTGTGGAAATAACAATATAAAAAAATTCTTTTGAACAGATGAGAGTTCATAGGGCTCAATACCACTTGCCAGGTAGTTTGCAAGGTCAGCATACCATGGTACATCCTCCATGCTCGTGGCGAGTAGCTACTTGTCTGGAAAGGTTTTCAGAATATCCTCTACGTCCACTGCATTTTCAGCCCCTTCAAGTTGCGATAAATGATCTGTGACTTTGTTCTCCGTGCCTTTAAAATCACGAATTTCAAGATTGAATTTTTGCAGTAGCAGCACCCAACGAATCAGGCGCGTCTTGGATTCTTTCTTCTCAATCAAATACCTGAGAGCAGCATGGTCCGTGTACACGATCACCTTATAACCGATCAGATACGATCTGAACTTGTCAAAAGAAAACACCACTGCCAGCATCTCTTTTTCGATCACAATGTAGTTCAGCTGAGCTCCACTCAATGTCCTACTCGCGTAGTAGATTGGGTGCATTATCTTTTCCTTCCGCTTTCCTAACACTGCTCCCACTTCGTAGTCACTGGCATCACACATGAGCTCGAATGGTTGCTCCCAGTCAGGGGCAACCATGATCGGGGCCATGACTAGCCTCTCTTTCAACTACTCAAAAGCCACCCGCAATCATTATAAAACACAAAAGGGTTATCTTTTTCGAGCAACTTACATAGGGGGTTGGCTATTTTGGAGAAGTCTCTGATGAATCGCCGATAGAACCCGGCATGCCCAAGGAAGTTCCTTATCGCTTTAACCGATGTGTAAGGTGGGAGCTTTGCTATAATATCAACTTTATAACGGTCCACCTCGATTCCTTTGCTTGACACCAAGTGCCCCAAGATGATACCCTCTTGTACCAGGAAATGGCACTTATCCCAATTAAGCACAAGCTTCGTCTCAATAAACCTCTTCAGCACTCGTGTCAGATTTTCTAGGCACTCATCGAATGAATTCCCCACTACTAAGAAATCATCCATGAATACCTCCATTATATACTCGACCATGTCAGCGAATATGGCCATCATGCACCTTTGAAACGTGGCGGGTGCATTGCATAAGCCCAAGGTAATCCTTCTGAAGGCAAATATTCCATAGGGACATGTGAATGAGGTTTTTTCCCTGTCTTCCGGGGCAATGGAAATTCGGTTGTACCCTGAGTACCCATACAAGAAACAAAAGTGAGACCTCCCTGACAGTATGTCGAGCATCCGATTAATGAAGGGAAGTGGGAAATGATCTTTTTGGGTGGCAAGGTTCAACATTCTGTAGTCTATGCAAATTCTCCAGCCGATGACGGTTCTTGTAGATATCAGCTCGTTGTTGTCATTTTTAACAACCGTCATGCCACCCTTCTTAGGGACACACTGTATCGGGCTAACCCAGTTGCTGTCAGAGATGGGGGAAATGATTCCCGCATCTAACGACATTATGATTTCTTTCTTCACCACTTCCTTCATGTTTGGGTTCAGTCGCCTTTGGTGCTCCCTAGAAGGTTTGTGCCCCTCTTCCAGTAGAATTTTATGCATACAGTATGCCGGGCCGATCCCCTTTATGTCTGCCATGGTCCAACCAATGGTAGTCTGACACTCAGTGAGTACCTGTAATAGTTGCTTTGCCTGCACATATAACAAACTTGATGAGATAATAGCAGGTAAAGTAGAATTAGGTCCAAGAAACGCGTACCTGAGATGGGCTGGCAGTGGCTTCAACTCCAGCTTGGGTGGTTCTTCAACAGATGGCTTGGTTGGTGGAGTCTCTCTCTTTTCTAAGTGTAAGGACTCAAACTCGAGAGACCTCGGCCAAACACCTTTTCCTTCAAGCGCTAACACCCATTCTACCAATTCTTCCCCATTTAACTCACCCAAATTCATCAAACATGCAACCAGCCCATAATCTTCTTCTCGGATTTCACCTGTTGGGCACCATTGAGTCGACTCGTGACCCCAACTCAGTCACTGAGGTCCGCAATCCAGCATTCTCCTGCTCCAAATGCTCCATTCTCTGTCCCCGACCAGCCCTAGACGAGCCTCCAATATCTGTAGCCTGCTTCTGAGTGGGCTGCTCCCCCTACATATGTTCTTGCTCCTCCTCCTCATTTTGTTAATCCTCCTCTTCATATTCCTTATCAGACTCATCCTCTTCCTCCTCATTTTGTACGTCGTTGACACCTTATCATCCACTGCAATGTTTCCCAAAACCCCAGCTGCAAGGCACAAGCGAGTGACAAGAGATGGGAAGAAGAAGCCATACCTCTGAATTTTAGTGCGGACGAACATCTCCTCGTGTGTAAGCTGGACAATATCAAAGTTGTGGCCCGTCATGAAGCACCATATCAAACACCCAAGAATAATGTTTACCTTCGAGGTATTGAGGGAGGGGATTAGGCAGTTGCTGATCAGGTAGAGCCAACACATGGCTTCAAAAGTGGGGGCTGAGGAGTGAAATTTGTTCCCGTACTTGTACCACCTCATCGCTGCACCCGGGACACAAATGGTTGGGATGAACGTTTCCCACGATCATAGCGCGGGCCATATGCCTCATATCCGTCCTCGTACATTTCCACGGGGGGTGGCAGCCTGTAAATTGTCTGAATGGCCTCCATAGAGGTGTTCACTTGCTTCCTCCTCATTGTGATCACATGTTTTTTCTGCTCCGGACAGTTGGCATAAAATTCCCTCACAATCATTGCATTAGCCTCATCGGGCTCCTCAAAGAGCACATCTAATCTCCTTTTCACCATCGCATCATACATCTTTTGGAAGTTGCGCCAGAGTCATTCCATATCTATGCCTCATTCTGGTATGGCCGCCTTTGATTCCTTTTCCGCAAACATGTCCTGGGCCTTATGAGATTCGAACTTGTTGCTATTGAAAGGCATAGTGTCAGGGGCTCCTCTTGCTCGTCTGCCAGAGGAGGATCTTGCGTGTCTACCGAATGAAGATTCGGTGGCTTGACGCTTCCTTGAGGGTGCCATGGTACCTACAATATTGACATTATTTGCGTAGCACAACAAGGTGACCCAACTATGGTTACTCAAACTTCACCTTACAATTGGTCAAAATACTTCCATTCAATGGGGCATTTACACAAACACTTGGTGGGCATTACTTTCCATAGCCCCCAATTATCACCATAATCTCCCCAACTCACACAACCAAATCAAGACGTAAAATACTCCCAATTATCCTCACCCACAAATACTAACCATACACTACCACTTACTTCTACTAAACAAAAAGAAAAACTACTACTTGCAACAATGAAAAAGAAAAACTACAAAAATACAAACCAAAAACAATTAGTGAAGAAAATACATACATGTGGATTTAAGAGATTGAGAGTTGGGTTATGGTTGAAGTGAAAAGACGAATTGGGGTGTGGGAGCACTTGAGTATGGAGGAGAAGAGTTGTTGTTGAAAGAAGAATAGTATTAGAAGAAGGGTAAGGGTTTTAGGATAAGTGG
>ML499118.1:30339-122762 GCA_005239535.1 Nicotiana rustica
GTGATAGGGGCGGTCATGGGGTATTGGGTTAGGGTAAAGTAAATAATTAAAAAAAGCAAAAGAAAACTTACCTGGTTGCAACGGGACTAGCGCGGTCACTAGCGCCCCTATTGTGCGACTGCGCTATGTGGGATTGAAATAGGTAGAACAAAAGTCCATATGTGCGTCCACTAGCGCGCCTACTAGCATGCCCGCGCTAGTGGCGGGAACTCGAGAAGTGCACTGGGCCATTAGCGCGACCACTAGCACGCTCAGTAGGGCGGTCGTGCCACTCCAGGCCTAACAACACTTCATTTTTTTGACTTTTTCCTTGGGGTGTCTTAAGTCTACCCTCGCCCGCGCACACCTAAATATGTTAGTACTTACAACAATTCAACTACTCATCCCTTACACTATAAACATTACACATTGGGTTGTCTCCCAACCAGCCATAGTTAATGTCGTGGCACGACAATTACAACAAATCAATGGGTTGCCTCCTATGAAGCTCCTGATTTAACGTCGCAGCACGACGCAGAATGAGCGCATTTAAGGCTCGCTTGACCCTTGAGGTTCATCAAGATGCATCACAGACACTTTCTTGTTCTCGTCCATACCCACATAGGATTTCAATCTCTGCCATTTAACTCTGAAGGTATGGGGACCTTTTTCAGAAGTTATCTCTACAGCACCGGAGGGAAACACTTCGACCACATGAAATGGTCCAGAACATCGTGACTTGAGTTTACCCGGAAATAGTCTCAATCTTGATTTATAGAGCAGTACCATATCTCCAGGTTTAAAGTTTCGGTCCACAATGTTCTTATCGTGTAACCTCTTTTTTTTTTTATACAGTCTCGTGCTTTCAAAGGCAAGATACCTGAATTCATCTAGCTCATGTAGTTCGATGACTCAACTTGTGCCCGCAGCATCAAGATCCATATTTAACTGTTTCAGTGCCTACCACGCTCGATGTTCCAGTTCTACCGGCAGGTGACAGGCCTTTCCAAACACCAACTTGTATGGTGACATACCAATTGGTGTTTTGAATGCAGTTCTATAGGCCGAGAGTGCGTCATCCAGCTTTTTCGCCCAATCAGTTCTTGTGGCATTCAATGTTTTGGTCAGCACACTCTTGATTTCTCGATTTGACACCTCAATTTGCCCACTAGTCTGAGGGTGATAAGGGGTTACCACCTTGTGGCCCACATCGTACTTAGCTAACAACTTTTTGAAGGCACGATTGCAAAATTGAGTGCCTCCGTCACTGATTATAGACCTTGGGATCCCCAAACGGGTGAATATGTTTTTCTTGAAGAACCCCACTACCACCTTTGTGTCATTTGTGGGGAGTGCTGCAGCTTCCACCCATTTAGACACATAGTCTACAGCAACAAGTATGTACTTATTGCCGTATGAGCTGACAAAGGGACCCATGAAGTCAATCCCCCATACATCAAACACCTCAACCTCTTGAATCGGGTTCATGGGCATCTCATAGCGACGAGATATGTTCCCCATCCTTTGACACCCATCATAGCCCTTCACCCATTGGTGGGCATCTTTGAACACAGGGGCTAGTAGAATCCGGCCTTTAGAACTTTGGTCGTCGTTCGGACTCCTCCAAAATGCTCTTCATACGCTGATGCGTGACATGCCTACAAAATAGAATATTGTTCTATCTCGGGGACACACCTCCGGATCATATTGTCAATACAAATCCTTAACAGGTAAGTTTCATCCTAGTAATAATTACGGAAATCACGATAAAAATATTTCTTTAGAATAGATGAGAGTCCATAGGGCTCAATACAACTTGCCAGGTAGTTTGCAAGGTCAGCATACCATGGCACTTCCTCCATGCTCGTGGAAAGTAGCTACTCGTTTGGAAAGGTTTCCAGAATATCCTCTGCTTCCACTGCATTTTCAGCTCCTTCAAGTCGCGATAGATGATCCGCGACTTGGTTCTTCGTGCCCTTATAATCACAAATTTCTAGATTGCATTCTTGAAGTAGAAGCACCCAACGAACCAGGCGCGGCTTGGATTCTTTCTTCTCAATAAAATACCTGATGGCAGCATGGTCTATGTACACGATCACCTTAGAGCCGATCAGATACGATCTGAACTTGTCAAAAGCAAACACCACTGTCAGCATCTCTTTTTCGATCACAATGTAGTTCAGCTGAGCTCCACTCAATGTCCTACTTGCGTAGTAGATCGGGTGTATTATCTTTTCCTTCCGCTTTATTAACACTGCTCCCACTGCGTAATAACTGGTATCACACATGAGCTCGAATGGTTGCTCCCAGTCAGGGGAAACCATGATCGGGGCCGTGACTAGCCTCTCTTTCAACTCCTCATAAGACACCCTACAATCATAAGAAAACACAAACGGGTTATCTTTTTCGAGCAACTTACATAGGGGGTTGGCTATTTTGGAGAAGTCTCTGATGAATCGTCGGTAGAACCCGGCATGCCCAAGGAAGCTCCTTATCTCTTTAACCGATGTGAGAGGTAGGAGCTTTGCTATAATATCAACTTTAGCATGGTCCACCTCGATTCTTTTGCTTGACACCAAGTTCCCCAAGACGATACCCTTTTGTACCATGAAATGGCACTTCTGCCCATTAAGCACAAGCTTTGTTTCAATACACCTCTTCAGCACTCGTGTCAGATTTTCTAGGCACTCATCGAATGAGTTTCCCACTACTGAGAAATCATCCATGAATACCTCCATTATATCCTCGACCATGTCAGTGAATATGGCCATCATGCACCTTTGAAACGTGGCGGGTGCATTGCATAAGCACAAGGGCATCCTTCTGAAGGCAAATATCACGTAGGGACATGTGAATGAGGTTTTTTCCTTGTCTTCCGGGGCAATGGAAATTTGGTTGTACCTTGAATACCCATACAGGAAACAAAAGTGAGACCTCCCTGACAGTTTGTCGAGCATCTGATCAATGAAGGGAAGTGGAAAGTGATCTATTCGGGTGGCAAGGTTCAACTTTCTGTAGTCCATGTAAATTCTCTAGCAGGTGACGGGTCTTGTAGATATCAGCTCGTTGTTGTCATTTTTCACAACCGTCATGCCACCCTTCTTAGGGACACATTGCACCGGGCTAACCCAGTTGCTGACAGAGATGGGGAAAATGATTCCCGCATCTAACCACTTTATGATTTCTATCTTCACTACTTCCTTCATGCTTGGGTTCAGTCGCCTTTGGTGCTCCCTGGAAGGTTTGTTCCCCTTTTCCAGTAGAATTTTGTGCATACGGTATATCGGGCTGATCCCTTTATGTCTACCATGGTCCAAGCAATGGAAGTCTAACACTCAGTGAGTACCTATAATAGTTGTTTTGCCTGCACATCTAACAAACTGGATGAGATACTAACAGGTAAAGTAGAATTAGGTCCAAGAAACGCGTAATTGAGATGGGCTAGCAGTGGCTTCAACTCTAGCTTGGTTGGCTCTTCAACAGATGGCTTGGCTGGCGGAGTCTCTCTCTTTTCTAAGTGTAAGGACTCAAACTCGAGAGACCTCGGTCAAACACTTTTTCCTTCAAGCGCTAACACCCATTCTGCAAATTCTTCCCCATTTAACTCACCCAAATTCATCAAACATGCAGTAAGGGGGTCCTCAATAGTTAAGGAATCATCATCGTCCTGTAGTATCACATCTACAACTTCAATAAGAGAACAATTTGCGAATTCACTTGGTCGCCTCATGGATTTCTACACATTTAATGTGATTTCCTCGTCATTCAACCTCATCTTGAGCTCCCCAGTTTCACAATCAATGAGGGCTCTCCCTGTGGCCAAGAATGGCCTTCCCAAAATTATGGGACTCTCTTCATCCACTCTGCAGTCCAGTATCACAAAATCTGCAGGGAACACAAACTTCCCTACCTGCACCAATATGTCATCCAGAATGCCTGACAATCTTTTTACCATCCTGTCTGCCAGCAGCAACAATATAGAGGTTGGTCTAGCTCTACCACTCCCCAACCTCTTGTAGATGGACAGGGCCATAAGATTAATGTTGGCCCCTAAATCACAAAGTGCCTTTGCAAAGGCGAAATTTCCAATGGTGCAGGGAATGGTGAAACTCCCTGGATCAGACAGCTTTTCCGCAATTGGTCGGGTCACAACAACATTGCAGGTCTGAGTAAGCGTCACTTTGGCCAAGTCTTGGAAGTCAAATTTTTGGGACATTAAGTCCTTAATCATTTTGGCGTACCCAGGCATCTCCGTTTGAGCATCAATCAAACGAATGTTTACCTGTATTTGTTTCAACATGTCCAAGAACTTTTTATACCGGTTCCCAGTGATTTGGGATTTTTCTTTGTCAGGTACCACCTCTATTACCGGTTCCTGGGATGTCTCCGCTTCTTTCTCAGCCTCAGTCTGTGTGCTGGGTTCTCCTTGTGCAAGTTGCACTAGCACCTCAGTCAATTTTGTTGAATCATCAATTTCAATGGGCATCGGTACCAGTGTCTCAGCATGTCTGCTTTCTCTAGCTCATTCCTGCTCCTAGTCTAAGTCCTTGCCATTTCGTAGACTCACTACCATCAGCTGCTTTGGACCCTGATCCTTAGGATTTACTTGAGTGTCTGCAGGCAATGTCCCATGAGGACAATTATTCAAAGACATCGAGATCTAGCCCATTTGCACTTCAATATTTTTAATAGCTAACTCATGTGCATCTACTCTCACTTATCTTTGCAGTTGACCCAATTACCCGATGCATCATTGCTTCAAGTCTGGAGAAACCATCTTCCTGTCTCTCACCATGTTGTTGTTGAGGGGGCTGGTAAGCCTGTTGCTGATTCTGATTTTGATTATTGTAACCCTGTGGCCTTTGATAAGGTGCCACATTACCGTGAGATCGCATCGCTCCCATGTTTCCACTGTTATTCTGTTGCTGAGGTGGTATGTACGGATTATTTTGCTGGCCTCAATTCTGTACACCCTGTCGCTGGCCCCCATAATTCGACACAAAGTTCATCTTTTCAGGGTAGTGAGGATGATGACATTCAACACTCCATTGGTTTCCAAGTGACTGACTAATGCAAGTTGTGCATAAGCCCCCATTGGTTGTATCCACAATAAGTACCTATTGCTTTTGACCTGACTCCTTCACGTTTTTAGTGAGTATGCTTAGTTGTGTCATCACGGTGGCCATGTTTTCAGGAAGAGTGTTTGATGGGTCTAATGCCACTGAGTGAACTACTGGAGTGATGGGTGCATTCCTGTTTGTCCGCCCCGAATTCTGCGCCATTTTGTCAAGCAGGATCTGGCTTTCCCTCCATGTTTTTCTCAAGAAAGATCCACTAGCTGAAGCATCAACATTTTCTTTCACACTATCTGCAAGAACCATATAAAAACGCTGCCACAACATCTGCTCTGGAATACCATGATGCGGACAGATAACCAACATCCCTTTAAATCGTTCCCATGTTTCTTGCAATGTTTCCGTTGGCTTCTGTATAAAGCTCAAGATTTCTTCAATTTGTTGAGCAGTCTTGTTGGGTGGATGGAATTTGTTCACGAAATGCTTAACTAACTCCTCCTATGTGGAAATGGAATTGATGGGGAGCGAGTTTAGCCAAGTTTGGGCTTCTCCTGTCACTGAGAATGGAAACAACAATAGTTTTATTGCTTCCTGAGTGACGTTTGGCTACCTCTGAGTTTTGCAAATCGACAGGAAATTCTTCAAATGTTGTTAGGGATCCTCAATGTATGACCCCGAAAATAGTCTTTTGTTGTGCAGTAAGTGCAACATATTGTTGGTGATCTGAAAAGACTCAGCCTGTATCTGAGGGATTACAATCGCAGTGGCCAAATTCTCCATCGTGGATTGTGCCCAGTCATATAAAGTGCCTCAAGCACAAGAGGCGCCACACCCTGTGCAGCTAGGTCTACCGAGTTTTCCCCATTGTTGTTCCTGTTGTTTAGATCTGCCATGCCTGGCTCGATTTGTTCAATTGGTTGTTGTTGTTTTCTTTTCCAGTTGGCCCGGTTCAAGGCCTTGAAAACTTTCTCAGGGTCTGATAAGGCTTCAAATACTTCACCAGTTCTCGATGCGTTTCTAGGCATGCACCTGTACAACCCAGTTAACAAACGTTAAAATTCCAATATATAGATTGAAAGTGAAGGAAATTGACTACACATAAGAATTTTTTATTTCTTCCAACTTTAATTAATAACACCATTAATTCCCCGGTAATGGCGCCAAAATTTGATCATGCTATGTCTTATAAAAAGACTACGCGGACGTTGCAAATATAATCTGAGTATTTCGCCCAGAGTCGAATCCCACAGGGAATTAACCTATCAATTTTCGTTGTTAGACTCACTTGATTCTTCGTAATCAACTTCCCAAAGATTATGAATAACAATTGTTGGTGTTTTTACTAACTAAACTTAATGTAATTGATTAAACTAAAAGAAAACTATTGCTAGGTTGTAAACAAACATGAGAAGGATCTAAGGTTATGGTTTCCCCTGCTGATGGAATCACTTCTTGTATATTTCATATAGTTTGGCCTAACCGTCTCTATCAATCATTAGCACTGTTGTTACCGTAAATCTCTCTAGAATAATTACGACAATTTACTAAACGCACTCCCCCGAGTTACACTAGCTAGCTTTTATTATAGCTCACTTTAGATTGCACCCAAGGTATCGTTATCCCTAATCCAATCTTTAAACCATTGGTTATGGATCCCTCCTATACTTTGGGAGTGGTGTTGTTCAACATCTACCTAAATATGCACTCTCTCCCGAAGTAGATACACACTAAATAGGCACAGCTAATTGAGGGCCCTCAATCAACTACAATATTAACTTAGTTGAACAAATAGAGATTAAAACCAAGCAAACAATATTAATATAACAAGATGTTCATCCTCAGCAGGGTTTCCCAAAACCTTAGACTAAATAAATTAGCTACTCATAATTTTACTGGAAATAAAAATAGAAGAATTCATCAACAATGACAAAAATACAAGGAAGAGAGATAAGATTTCATGCCCAATTTCCCTCCTTGCCTCTTGCCTTTTCTTTTCTTGAACACGACTCTAAACCTTGATAATCCTCTCTTTTGGGCGAGTTGAACCTTGTATAGGTTAAGTGGAATTGTCCCAAGATTCCAATTTTACCCCTGAAAATAACTTGTGCGAACTGGACTAGCGCGCCCGCGCTAGTTGGTGCGCTACTGGGCGCGCTAATGGCTAAACATTCTGCCTGAAATTGCTGGGCTAGCGCGGTCGCGCTACTGGGCGCGCTAATGGGGTTTGATTCTGTTCTTGGCACCTGGACTAGCGCGGCCGCGCTAGTGGACGCGCTATAGCCGCGCTAGCGGACTAGTAATCTGCCTCAACCATTTTCCTCCTTCTTTTCACACGCTAAAAATTCTAAGGGCCTTTCTTCTTCAATTTATCTCCAAACACCATCCTAGGTCCTCATATGCACACTTTGCTCCTGCGAAATATATAATCCACAATTAGTGCCATTTTAAAATTATTTAACATTTCTAAGACAGTGAAGCATCATCAAGTAGGAGTATAAATATGCGCTAAACTACGTGAATAAATGGGGAAACGGGGCTACAACACTCAAAACGACTGGTCGGATATATTTTGGCTATTAGAAATTATCTACATCTCACTAAGTCAAAGTGACTAACGAATGAACTATAAATATACATATGAATTAAACAAAGAGAATGAATTATTATTATTATTATTATTATTATTATTATTATTATTATTATTATTATTATTATTATTATTAGTTTTATTATTATTATTTAAATAAAAATGTCACCAAATATTACATATAATAATTTATATTGGGGTGTTACAAACAAGCGTACGATTCAAACAAAACCATCCGGATTCCGATCAAACTTCGAACACAACTTCTAATTGACAATACAAACCTATTACAACTTCAAAAACAACAATCTGAACCTGATACCATCAAAGTCAACTCCCAATTAAACTTGTGAACTATCCAATTTTTTAAAGCTTCAACTTTCGACAGCTAGAGCCAAAATCTTTTACGAACATCCAGATTCAAATTCGAACATATGAACAAGTCCAAAATCATCATAAGAACCTATTGAAACCATCAAATATCGATTCTGAGGCCGTTTACTCAAAAGTCAAACCTTGGTCAACTCTTCCAACTTAAAGCTTCCAAATTGAGAATTATTGTTCCAAATCAACTCCGAACCTCTCGAAAGTCAAACACAGCCATACACTCAAGTCACAATGCATCATATGAAGCTACTCAAGATCTCAAACCACCAAATGAAATGCTAAAGCTCAAAACGATTGATCGGTTCGTTACATCTATCTTGCAAGATTTATGTTATTTGATTATTAAAATTATAGCGATATTGTATAAATATCCTTTGATTGCTTTGCACGGAGTTTATTATCTTATACTAATAAAAAAAATTAAATA
Organism: Nicotiana rustica; assembly: GCA_005239535.1. NCBI lineage: Eukaryota > Viridiplantae > Streptophyta > Magnoliopsida > Solanales > Solanaceae > Nicotiana > Nicotiana rustica. The sequence continues at coordinate 38,795 of ML499118.1, forward strand.
AAATCAATAATTAAGATGATTTGGCATTGACAAACTTTTTAGAAGAAAGGAAAAAACACATGCAAAAGAATTAAGAAAATTAAAGGGAGAATCCCAAAGAATTACAAGGAGAATCTAGTTTATGGTGAAGAGGTGACATAATTTTTTGGTCTCGATAAATTATGAAGAAGTGAAGTCATGGAGAAGATAGAGAGGTTTTTGAGATATTTTTGGTATTAAATAGTAAAATTATTAATCAAACTAACAACTTGTTTGGATGGTCGCTACCTATTGCATTGTATCGTATTGTTACTTTAAATACGGTGTTTGTTTTGGTTGTATGCTTAAATTTTATTGTATCGTATCGTTAAATCCGTTGTTACATAATGACGAAATGTGCCACTTTATGTAACGACCGATTTGGTGTGGTTGTGTCACGACCCGAATTTACCCTCCGAACGGTCTCGTGACGGCACCTAGTCTCTACGACTAGGTAAGCCTAAATTGTGAAAAAATAAGACAAATAATAACAAAACAGTAAAGATGAAGTAATACTATAAAATTTAGCCTCTCGGCATCTACAAATTTTACTTTCCAAAACCCGGAATGTCACAAATCACAAGCTTTATACGACTATAGCTCTATACAACAGAACAAAGAAAAGTGTGTATGTATATCTCCTAAGTCTGTAGTAGAGTAGATGGGGACACGTGAGATCTTGCGGACGCTGCAGAATTACCTCGCGGTCTCCAGAATCAGTTGTTGCTATGCAGCTAACCACGGTACTGAGTGTTGGTACATGGATCTGCACATGTGAAAAACATGCGCAGGAAAAAGCATGAGTACTCCACATTCGGTACTCAGTAAGTGCCAAGCCTAACCCCAGTCAAGTAGTGACGAGGTCAGGTTGAGGATCTACTGAGTTATAAAAGTAAAATAATATAAGTTTGATCAGTGAAAGATACGTAGCAATAACAAATAGAACTTAAGGAAGGAACTGTAAGAAATAATTGAAAAGACACATCGGCTCAGCACATCATATAACTCAATAGTAATTATGCAATGCAGTGCAGGGGAAAAGCTCTCGGATCTCAGTCCGTAGTCCCAATTTAAATATGCAATGCAGTACAGGGGGAAAGCTCTAAAATCTCAGTCCGTAGTCCCAATTCAAATATGCAATGCAATACAGGGGGAAAGCCCCCGGATCTCGGTCCGTAGTCCCAATTTAAATATGCAATGTAGAAAGTATGTCGGACATAGCGTAATTAAATAGTTCAAGAAAAATATTAGGCAAGAATATTGTAAACCTACCTAAGCATGGTTCAAATTGTAGCAAGTAAGAGGGAAACAAGTAAGGACAGGTAGGCATGATAAATCTTAAGCTAGCTACTCAGATAGGATAGCAAACAGTACTTTCTGGAATGAAAATGAGTCATGAATTGGAAGTTAAAACGGAATTTTAGCAACAAGGACCCGTGTACGCACTCGTCACCTCACGTACACGGCATCCGCATAGTAAAATCAGTATAAAATGCCTAAAGAAAATCCCCAACACAGAGTTAGGCAAGCCACTTACCTCGACTACGCTAATCATTTCAATACCACGCTCTTGCCACGAGTATCCGACTCCGGGTGGCCCGAATCTATTCAATTGGATTGCAGAATGTAAATATTGCTTCAAGGAAACAAAATGGCTAATTATTTCTAAGCTAATACGCGGAATTAGGAAATTCGCCCAAAAAGTTCCTCGACCCCACATCTCAGAATCAGGGAAAATTTACATTTTCCGAACCCCCATTTGCTCACTAGTCTAACCATATAAGAATCTCTCCAATCGTAGGTCAAACACCCAATCAAAACTCAACAATTTGGTTTATGAAGTTCTTCCCATTTTTCCCATTTTCCACCCACAAAATTCGAAATTTAAGGTTGAATTTACGATTGGAATCATGGAATTTGATCTAAATAGGTTAGAGATCACTTACCCAAATCACCCAGGTGCAAATACCTTCGACAATAGCCTCTCCCGAGCTCTCAAAATCAAAAATGGTGAAAATGACTTAAACCCTCGGAATTGGGTCTTTAAAAGACTGCCCAGGCATTTCTTCTATGCGATCGTGCACAATGAGTCGCGATCGCGGACAGTAACCTCACACGCGCCAGAATTTGCCTTATGCGATCGCGTCTAGGGGGCCTGAGATCGCGGACCTTCATGAGCCAGACCTATGCGATCGCGTCTAGGACCCCGCGACCACACAAAGTAAATACCAAAACCCCCTCAGACCCTGGGTACACTATGCGATTGCGGCCTATTACATGCGATCGCGGAGGTCAATTTCTCAATACACTGCGATCGCGCAAAGCTTTTTGCGATCGCGAAGAACAACTCACGTGCCTTCCCTAATTACCCTATGCGATCGCGAGTGATCTCTTGCGATCGTAGAGAACAAGGAACTGCTGTAGAAAAACCAGAAAATCAGCAAAGGACTTTAGGCCGAAAGTGTCCGTTTGAACACCCGAAACACACCCAAGGCCACCGGGACCTCAACCAAAACCACCAACCCTAATACCTTATTCAAACTTGGTCGATCCTTAAAAGCACATCTCATAACATCAAAATCCTCAAATATGCATAGATTCAAGCCTAAGAACTTATGAAATTCCTAAAATTCTCATTTGATGCCGAAACACATCAAAACCCATCCGAATGACCCCAAATTTTGCACACATGTCATAAATGACATTACAGACCTGATGTCGCTTTCAGAATTCCATCCCGAGTCCGATATCAAAATCTCACCTATCGGCCAGAATTGCCGAAATTTTAACTTTCGTCAATTCAAGCCTAAATCTTCAACCGACCTCGAAAACTCATTCTGAACACACTCCTAACCCCGAAATCACCAACTGGAGCTAACGGAGTCAACAGAATTCCATCCGGATCCTTCTTCACACAGTTCTGGCTACGGCCTGATTTAAAAAGCAAAAATCCACATTTAAGGACTAAGTGTCCAAAATCCCTCCGGATTTCACCACTGAATGCTCCGACAAGTTCCAATAACATAAATAGACATAGGAGGAGAAGTCATTAGGGGATTGGGGAGATAAATCTCAAAATGACTGACTGGGTCATTACATTCTCCCCCTCTTAAGAAAATCGTTCATCCTCGAACGAGTATAGAACATACCTGAAGATGTGAAGAGATGGGGGTACTGACTCCGCATATCCTGTTCGGTCTCCCACGTCGCCTCCTTGACCGGATGACCCCTCCACTGAACCTTGACTAAGGCAATATTCTTTAATATGAGCCTCCTGACCTGCCTGTCTAATATAGCCACAGGATCCTCAACATATGATAGATCCTTGTCCAACTGGACTGAGCTAAAATCCAAAACATGAGTCGGATCACCGTGATACTTTCAGAGCATGGAAACGTGGAATACCGGATGAACTCCCGCTAGGTTGGGAGGTAAGGCCAACTCATACACAACCTCCCCAACCCGCTGCAACACCTCAAAAGGGCCAATGAACCTCGGACTCAGCTTACCCTTCTTCCCGAATCTCATGATGCCCTTCATAGGTGATAGCCGAAGAAACTCGATCATCAGCCATAAATTCCAAGTCACGAACCTTCCGTCCGCATAACTCTTCTTCTTGGACTGAGCTATGCGAAGTCTCTCCTGAATCACCTTCACCTTGTCCAGGGCATCCTGAACCAAGTCTGTACCCAACAATCGGGCCTCGCGCGGCTCAAACGATCCTACTGGAGACCTGCACCGCCTACCATACAAAGCCTCATACAGCGCCATCTGAATGTTGGACTGGTAGTTGTTATTATAAGCAAACTCTGCAAGAGGCAAGTACTGATCCCATGACCATCCAAAATCCATAACAAAGGCATGGAGCATATAATCGAGAATCCGAATCGTGCGCTCGGACTTCCCGTCCGTCTGGGGGTGAAACGCTGTGCTGAGATCTATCTGAGTACCCAACTCACTATGCAAGGCTCTCTAGAAGTGCGAGGTGAACTGAGGACCTCGATTTGATATAATGGATACTGGCACACCGTGCAACCGGACTATCTCCCGAATGTAGATCTAGGTTAACCTCTCAGAAGAGTATGTAGTCAATACTGGAATGAAATGGGCTGACTTGGTAAGTCGGTCCACAATCACCCAAATAGTATCATGATTCCTCAAATTTCGAGGAAGTCCAACCACAAAGTCCATGGTGATCCGCTCCCACTTCCACTCTGGAATCTTAATCTGCTGAAGTAATCCTCCCGGTCTCTGATGCTCACATTTGACCTGCTGACAATTAAGACACTTGGCTACAAACTTCGCTATATCCTTATTCATCCTTCGCCACCAATAGTGTTGTCTTAGATCCTGGTACATCTTCGCGGTACTCGGATAGATGGAGTACCGCGAGCTATGGGCCTCCTCAAGCATCAACTCCCGAAGCCCATCTACATTGGGCACACAAATACAGCCCTGCATCCTCATCACACCATCATCACCTATGGTCACATCCATGGCATCACCCTGCCGGACTCTATCCTGAAAAGCCCGAAGGTTGGGATCCTCGTACTGGCGCTCCCGAATGCGGTCATAAAGAGAAGATCGAGCAACAACGCAAGAAAATACCCAACAATGCTCAGAAAGATCCAGTCTCACGAACTGACTGGCTAAGGACTGAACATCTAACGCTAAGGGCCTCTCAGCTGCACGAAGATATGCCAAACTACCCAAACTCTCCGCTCGGCGACTCAAAGCGCCGGCCACCACACTGGCCTTCCCCTGGTGGTATAATATAGTGATGTCATAATCCTTGAGTAACTCCAACCACCTACGCTGGCGCAAATTGAGATCCTTCTGTCTGAATATGTGCTGCAAACTCCGGCGATCCGTGAATATCTCACAGGGAACACCATATAAATAATGACGCCATATCTTCAGGGCGTTAACAATCGCTGCCAACTCAAGATCATGAACAAGGTAGTTTTTCTCATGCTCCTTCAACTGTCTGGACGCGTAGGCAATCACCCTACCATCCTACATCAACACTGCTCCTAGGCCAATCCTCGAAGCATCACAATAGACCATATAGGATCCTGAACTGGTGGGTAGTACTAACACTGGAGCTGTAGTCAGGGCTGTCTTGAGCTTCTGAAAGCTCTCCTCACACTCCTCAGTCCATATAAAAGGTGCACCCTTCTGGGTCACTTTGGTCATGGGCGCTGAAATGGATGAAAATCCCTCCACAAAACGGGGATAATACCCAGCCAAGCCGAGGAAACTGCGAATCTCAGTAGCTGAAGACGGTCTAGGCCAACTCTGCACCGCCTCTACCTTCTTTGGATCTACCTTGATCCCATCCGAAGATACCACATGGCCTAAGAATGCCACAAAATCAAGCCAAAATTCACACTTAGAAAATTTGGCATACAACTTCCTCTCCCTCACTGTCTGAAGTACGATCCTCAAGTGTTGCTCATGGTCCTCTTGGGACCGAGAATATACCAGAATGTCATCAATAAACACGATGAGGAAAGTATCAAGACACGGCCAAAATACGTTGTGCATCAGGTGCATAAAGGCTGCTGGGCATTGGTCAGCCCAAATGACATAACAAGGAACTCATAGCGGCCATATCTGGTCCTAAAGGCAGTCTTCGGGATATCCGGCTCCCAAATCTTCAACTGATGATAACCCGAACGAAGATCAATCTTGGAGAACACCTTAGCACCCTATAACTGGTCAAATAAATCATCAATGCGAGGCAATGAGTACCTGTTCTTCACTGTCACCTTATTCAGTTATCGGTAGTCAATACACATACACATTGAACCATCCTTTTTCTTCACAAACAATACCGGAGCACCCCAAGGTGATACACTGGGCCTGATGAATCCCTTTTCAAGCAACTCCTGCAACTGCTCCTTCAACTCTTTCAACTTAGGAGGAGCCATGCGATAGGGAGGAATGGAAATGGGCTGAGTGCCCGGCAACAAGTCAATGCCGAAATCAATATCTCTGTCTGGTGGTATACCCGGAAGATCGGCTGGAAAAACATCAGGATTGTCCCTAACAACGAGGACAGACTCAACTGTAGGGATCTTGGCACTAACATCTCTCACATAAGCCAAATACGCATCACACCCCTTTTCAGCCCTGGTCTCAAAACCACAGATAACTATCAAACACGACCGATATACGCGATCCACAACAAGAGAATCTCCCACAGGGGTAGAAACATAAACGGGGGAACTCAAAGAACCCGAGATATACCCAGATGAGAAGCAAAGTAAGAGGACACATATGAATATGTAGATCCCGGGTCAAATAATACTGATGCATCCCTATGACAAACGGGAACAATACCTGTAATGACTGAATCTAAAGCTATGGGCTCTGAGCAGGCTAGAAGAGCATAATATCTAGCCTGGCCTCCCCCTCTAGGGCGGCCTCTACCTCCCCGACCTCCACCTTGAGCTGTCTGAGATGGTGGGGTAGCAGCTGGGGATGGAAGAATAGCCGGAGGACCTGGTGGAAGGCATGGAACCTGATAAGTCTGAGGTGGTGCTCCCCTCCTAGCCTGGGGCAATCTCTGATCACATGACGAGGGTCACCACACTCAAAACAACCCCTCGGAGGACGTGGCGGTTGATGTGACTCTGAATAGGCCTGCTGGACTGGCCGGTGATAGCACCTTGAACAGGAGGCACCAGAGATACTGGTGGTGCATAATAAGGCTTCTGAGGTTTAGAAGGAGCTGCAATACCACTGGCTGCTAGAAGTGCTGAATGAACGGGGCGACTCACAAAACCCCTACCGTAACATGATGTTGGTGCACGGGCTCCTGAAAAGTGACCAGTCTCTCGAGACCTCTTGGCCTCTCTCTCCTCCCTGTCCCGGGCTAGCATAGTCTCAATCATCCGGGCAATACTCACGGCCTGCTGGTAAGCAATATCTGTCTCCAGCTCTCTGGCCATGCTGGTTCGAATACTGGGGTGGAGTCCCTCAATAAAGCATCGAACCCTCTCTTTGACAGTGGCAACCAAAGCTGGTGCGTGACGAGCCAAATCGCTAAAACGGACTGCATACTCTAACACAGTCATGGAACCCTAGCGTAACTGCTCAAACTCTGCACGCCAAGCATCCCTAAGTCTCTGAGGGACAAACTCAAGTAGGAACATCTCTGAGAACTAGGCCCAAGTAAGTGAAGCAGCCTCGTCCGAACTGCTCAACTCAAAAGTACGCCACCACTGATAAGTTGTTCCCTTCAGCTGGAAAGCAATGAAAGAGACCCCACTCATCTCCACAATACCCATAGTGCAGAGAATGCGATGGCACCCTCAAGAAAACCTAGGGCATCATCCGAAGCTAGTCCGCTGAACTCAGGTGGGTGGTACTTCTTGTACCTCTCAAGCCGGAGCTGCTCTGCCTCAGGAACAGCTATCCTAGTCTCATGCTGAACTGAAGCTGCTGAGGGCATGGGGATATACTCTGGAACCTACTGGTTGTGTCACGACCCGAATTTACCCTCCGAACGGTCTCGTGACGGCACCTAGTCTCTACGACTAGATAAGCCTAAATTGTGGAAAAATAAGACAAATAATAACAAAACAGTAAAGATGAAGTAATACTATAAAATTTAGCCGCTCGGAATCTACAACTTTTACTTTCCATAAACCCGAAATTTCACAAATCACAAGCTTTATACGACTATAGTCTATACAACGGAACAAAGAAAAGTGTATATTTATATCTCCTAAGTCTGTAGTAGAGTAGATGAGGACACGTGGGATCCTACGGACGCTGCAGAATCACCTCGCAGTCTCCAGAATCAGCTGCTGCTATGCACCTAACCACGGTACTGAGTGTTGGTACCTGGATCTGCACATGGGAAAAACATGCGCCGGAAAGGGTGTGAGTACTCCACATTCGGTACTCAGTAAGTGCCAAGCCTAACCCCAGTCAAGTAGTTGAGGTCAGGTTGAGGCTCTACTGAGTTATAAAAGTAAGACAATATAAGTTTGATTAGTGAAAGATACGTAGCAATAATAAATAGAACTTAAGGAAGGAACTGTATGAAATAATTGAAAAGACACATCGGCTTAGCACAGCATATAACTCAACAGTAATTATGCAATGCAGTGCAGGGGGAAGCTCCCGGATCTCAGTCCGTAGTCCCTATTTAAATATGCAATGCAGTACATGAAGAAATCTTCCGGATCTCAGTCCGCAGTCCCAATTTAAATATGCAATACAGTACAGGGGGAAAGCTCCCGAATCTCGGTCCGTAGTCCCAATTTAAATATGCAATGTAGAAAGTATGTCGGACATAGCGTAATTAAACAGTTCAAGAAAAATATTAGGCAAGAATACTATAAAACTACCTAAGCATGGTTCAAATTGTAGCAAGTAAGAGGGAAACAAGTAAGGATAGGTAGGCATGCTAAATCTTAAGCTAGCTACTCAGATAGGATAGGAAACAGTAATTTCAGGATTGAAAATGAGTCATAACGTGGAAGTAAAAACGGAATTTTAGCAACAAGGAACCGTGTACGCACTTGTCACCTTACGTACACGGCGTCCACATAGTAAAATCAGTATAAATGCCTAAGGGAAATCGCCAACACAGAGTAAGGCAAGCCACATACCTTGACTACGCTAATCAACTCAATTTCACGCTCTTGCCACGAGTATCCGACTCCGGGTGGCCCAAATCTATTCAATTCGATTGCATAATGTAAATATAACTTCAAGGAAACAAAATAGCTAATTATTTCTAAGCTAATACGCGAAATTAGGAAATTCGCCCAAAAAGTCCCCCAGGCCCACGTCTCGAAATCAGGTAAAATTTATATTTTTCGAACCCCTATTCACTCACGAGTCTAACCATATAAGAATCTCTCAAATCGGAGGTCAGACACCCAATCAAAACTCAACAATTTGGTTTATGAAGTTCTTCCCATTTTTCCCATTTTCTACCCACAAAATTCGAAATTTAAGGTTGAATTTACGATTGGAATCATGGAATTTGATCTAAATAGGTTAGAGATCACTTACCCAAATCACCCAGGTGCAAATACCTTCAAAAATTGCCTCTCCCGAGCTCTCAAAATCAAAAATGGTGAAAATGACTTAAACCTCGGAATTGGGTCTTTAAAAGACTTCCCAGGCATTTCTTCTATGCGATCGCGCACAATGAGTCGCGATCGAGGAGAGTAACCTCACACGCGCCAGAATTTGCCTTATGCGAACGCGGCTAGGGGGTCTGCGATCGCGGACCTTCATGAGCCAGACCTATGCGATCGCGTCTTGGACCCCGCGACTGCACAAAGTAAATACCAAACCCCCCTCAGACCCTGGGTACACTATGCGATCGCGGCCAATTACATGCGATCGCGGGGGTCAATTTCTCAATACACTGCGATCGCGAAGAACAGGTCACGTGCCTTACCTAATTACCCAATGTGATTGCGAGTGATCTATTGCGATCGCAGAGAATAAGGAACTGCTGTAGAAAAACCAGAAAATCAGCAAAGGCCTTTAGGCCGAAAGTGTCCGTTTGAACACCCGAAACACACCCGAGGCCCCCGGAACCTCAATCAAAATCACCAACCAACCCTAATACCTCATTCAAACTTGGTCGAGCCTTAAAACACATCTCATAACATCAAAATCCTCAAATATGCATAGATTCAAGCCTAAGAACTTATGAAATTCCTAAAATTTCCATTCGATGCCGAAACACGTCAAAACTCATCCGAATGACCCTAAATTTTGCACACATGTCATAAATGACATTACGGACCTGCTGTCACTTTCGGAATTCCATCCCGAGTCCGATATCAAAATCTCACCTATCTGCCGAAATCGCCGAAATTCTAACTTTCGCCAATTCAAGCCTAAATCTACAACCAACCTCGAAAATACATTTCGAACACGCTCCTAACACGGAAATCATCCAATGGAGCTAACGGAGTCGACGGAATTCCATTCTGGATCCGTCTTCACACAGTTCTAGCTACGACCTGATTTCAAAAGCAAAAATCCACATTTAAGGACTAAGTGTCCAAAATCCCTCCGGATTTCACCACTCATCGCTCCGACAAGTTCCAATAACATAAATAGACATGGGAGGAGAATTCATTAGGGGATTGGGGCGCTAACTCTCAAAACGACCGACCGGGTCGTTATAGGTTGCGTCGCTATCTAGTTTTTTTATCTCATCTCACCCTTCACTATTATTAAATAATTTTTATTTTATCATTTACTCTACCTTTTTATATATTAAATTTATTTTGTTCATAATTTTCTTTATAATGTTGTAAAATTTATTCTTCATATTGCTAGTGCATGATATCATGAAACATCAGCAAACGATACAATCTATCCAAACATTGTATTCATCAAACGATACAATACTATACAATACATTATGAAACGATGTGAAACAACCATCCAAACAAGCTGTAAAAGTGCTTATGAGCCAAATATCAAAAGTTGAGAATGACCAACTAATTTAGCTTGTGAGCACTTAGCTTAATTATAAGCACTTTGAGTATATATCATACGCATACATGAGCCAAAATAATTCTTATAAGTCAGTTTGAACAGCTTATAAGCTTAGCCAAACACACTCTTAAGCAAACACTCTCATAGCCGCTAGGGAATGTAATTATTTTGGCTGACCGACTAAGAGCCCGTTTGGATTGGCTTTAAAATAGTGGCTTTTCAGCAGAAATAGCTTTTAGGCCAAAAAGCAATAAGTTGGGATTGCCCAGCTTCTTGGTTTTGGCTTATTTTAAGCCGTTTTTAACTTATTTTAAATACTTTTTTATTTTGTCAAACACTGAAAAAAACTTTAAAAAAAATAATAATTTAAAAGCTAATTTGACTAGCTTGAAAGCTAATCGAAACACCCTCTGAATGTGTAACTTGTCCAAATACATGTGCACCACTTTATCCAGTGTGATGGATTGCTAGTGCTCGATGTGAATGAAATATGACCATTTGGAGTCTAAAGTTCAAAAGTATTGAACTATTTTGATTTTCCTCCTCTTATAGTGTTTGACACAACTATATTTCTGACTTTCACAAATTTCAAGAACTCAAATTAATTAAACTAAGCAAATTAAAATTTTATATGATGCTTTCATTATCGAACTAACTTCTCAACTATTAGTGTAACGTTTCTTTCACTACCTCGATGTGTTAATCCTTCTGTTTGTTCCGACAACATCATTTAAATTTAAATGAATGTAATGAAATGATTTTCAAACTCAAATTTGGAATTTAATGATAAAATGCTCAACTTATGCTGATTGGATTTAGTAGACTAAATTTATGCATTACAAACATTAAATGACCACTTCAAGAGAATAAATTACTTAGTTATTCATTTAAATTAGCATTATTTTCAGCCATTATGCTTCACTTAGAAGTATATTTCAAACTTAGGGGTTAAAATTGAATATGAAACATTAGGAAGAGTCGAAAAGGCATGAAGAAGAAAAAGAAATCCAAATCAATTAACTATTCCTATAAAAGGGCAGATAAAGTTAACTCCACAGATTGGTGAAAAAGATTCCACTCCAGCTAACAGAAGAGAAAAATGAGTTGAGAAAAAAGCAAAAAGAGCCACGACGATTGGCAGCAGCAGCACATTCTTTTAAAGATGAAGCAAAGGTGTTAAAAGAAAGCAAGAGAGAAAAGCTTCTTTCATTATTCTAATCTTTACGTATCTCACTGAGGACATGGTCGTAATGTTTATCTGTCAGAATACTGTTGCAAAGTTGGCTTTGCACTTTTTTGTATAGTGGCTACTTCTCAAGGAAAATTTTGATATATGAAAATAAAAAATGGAGAATGTTTTTTTTTGCTGTCTAATTCAGCTATGTAATAATGGGTTTTACGCATTGATCGATCTTTTCATATCAAAATAAAGTTTTCTATCTAAGTAAAGTTCTTAGATGAGATAAAGTTTCACATGTTTGTCTAGAGAAAAGAAGGCAGATAAGTACGTGAGGAGACAAGTTACAGACCTAAGGTTTCAATGGAAAATCATGAATCTATGTGTGCGGAACTGATGCTGCAGAAGCTACCGTTGTCTGAAAAATAATAGGATTAGTTATTTGAAATGGAAGAGCGTATGAAGAAGTATAGGCAATTGAGTCCAGATAGAGCTAAAGTGTGGACAGAGAAATCGCCCAAATATGTGCAGCAGCAACCCCAGAAGAATGATGGCAAAGTGCCAGTGGTATATTATCTATGTAGAAATCAACGGCTTGAGCATCCTCATTTCATGGAAGTACCCCTGTCTTCACCTGATGGCCTATACTTGAGAGGTAATATAATATGGCTCTGGTTTTTCATTTAGACACATAATTTGATGAATATGATTAAAGCCACTAAGTCAGAAATTCTGGCCATTGCTTTAATTTATATGTGTTCTTGCACTTTTGAAGATGTAATCGAGAGGTTTAACGTTTTGAGAGGCAGAGGAATGGCTTCGTCGTACTCTTGGTCCTGTAAGAGGTAAAAACTAGTCCAAATTTTTTGTGTTTACTTGTCTTTTGTTCCATTTGTAATACGGAATTCACAATTCTGAGTTTGCTTGTATGTACAGAAGCTACAAGAATAGATTTGTGTGGCATGATCTTTGTGAAGATGACCTAATTCTTCCTGCTCATGGTAATGAATATGTTCTCAAAGGCTCACAGCTTTGTGAAGAATCCCATTCAGGTAACTATTTGGTTCTATTTTTTGTAAAACCACAAGTATAGTTGGGCCTCACGTTTTTCCATCTCCAGGTCGCTGCAGTCCAGCAAAAAATTACAGATTGTCAAATCTTAAAGTATTACCAGAACCAACATCTTCTAGAAGCCCAGATTATTCCTCTCCTTTGTCTAGCAAGGGTGAAAGATGTGCGAAGAATTCTTGTAAAGGTGAACCATCTGTTCCAGTTCCAGGTTCTTCGGATGTAACCCCAGAATCCAGTTCTGTTAAATGTTCTTCATGTAATGGATCGTTAAGGTTGAAGGAAAGCAAGATGAATAATACTGTTGGCCTGGTCGATGCTTCCACTCAAAATCAGGAAAATAGAAGTAGAAAAGGTGTTTCAACAACAAATGAGTCTGCAGATATATGTAGGGCAAGTGATGGTGTTAGAACAGATACCTTGATATCACTCATCAGATCGGATGTGAGAAAGCTCAGCAGCTTTAAGGCACTTGAAAACGAAGAGGGTCGGGTTTCATCAGCAAAACTAAAGCCTTCCAATATGCTAATGCAACTAATCTCTTGTGGATCAGATCATGGATTTGGCCTTATACATACATACAAATCAAGATTAAGTTTAGGGAAGCTTGATTGCCTGACAAGGAATCAGAGGTTAATGGTGTTGGAAGATGAGGAATATTTCTGTGGAAGCTGGATGGAGCCTACTATACCCAACGAACGTGTACCTGCTTTAAAGCGCTCATGTTTCACTGCTGAGAGGTTGGTATTTTGGTTAAACTTGCTACATTGGATGTTGTCTTCTACGTAGTAAATACTTAATAGGAGTTTCTTCTGTGTGGAATCTTCAACTTCTCTTTGAATTTGGAATAAATTATGGCCTTGAGAAACCAGGATTATACTCAACTAAATTTCCGCACTGTGTAGTTTTTAATGATATCTGCCTACTTAACCTGTCTTTTAACAATATTCCTGGCCTAGCATGTCAACCTTCATCAGACATATAATCCATTTGATTCTTATGTTTGTTATTTCTTAGACCTTTCTCATATTGTTCTCCTTTCTTCTGATCGTGTGGGTAGTAGACACCAAATTTTGTAGGCTTTAATTAACTATCTCTACCTCGCAACAATGTCATGTAATGACCTTCCTGTGCTTCTATGTCAATGGTTATCTAAGCGTATTATCCTGTTAACTTATGTTTATAAAGTGGTTTTAGTATTTATAGAAAGAAGGATATGCCTTAGCAATTGTGTGGATAATTAACCGAATCAGAGATTTCCTTACAGTTTACTAGCCTTTCTCTAGTCTGAGTATACTTTGTGTATTCATATATTTCTTGGTTTTTCTTGCTATACTTAAAAGGAATTCCGCGATGCAGGACTAATGGAGACACAGTTAAAGATAAAAATGAGCCGAGCTCAACACGCTCAAAGTGCAATGGACATTCTACCAAGGCTTCCCTGAATAATCTGCCAAATAATGAGTCAATTTCTGAAAGACCAAGAACCTCATCTGAGGAGTAGACACATCAAGAACGATTGCGCCTGGAATATCCACAAGTGGAAGTAAACGAATCACAGAGCTTTCCCAAGAGAGAAAGCAGAATTGTTTAGCTTGATGTTTCATTTGTTTCTAACAGGCTTGCTTCCGGAGCTTAAATTATAATACAGTTGAAAGTCTCTTCAAACAAGTATGGTCACAATTAATTAAGGGTGCAGTTTTGAAGTTAAGCAAGCATAAGCTTTTGTTTAACAAAGTATGGAAGTTTGTTCTTTTTGTAACTAGTTGTCCTTATCTTATTGGAAGTGAAATACCAATACGTTTCTGTAAAGAGTTAATACTCTAAAACGCTCTTAAACTATCCAACTTTTGTCTGTTCCTACTATAACTATTCAGTGCTCCGAAAACCTCCATAAAAAAAGTAAATCTTTTAATGAATAAATCAAAACTTTATTTTTTAATGAAATATTATACGTCACCATACAATTGCATTTAGATCGTAAAGTGATGAAGCACAAGAGTGGAAGAGAACTTTATTAAGTTTATTTTGAACAAAACAATTGTAGGGGTTATATCAAACCCAACTGGCAAATGACAAGGAGGACATTTCAGAATTGAAATTAAATAAAAAAATTAAACCCAAATCCTCCCCAAAGAGCAATAAGAAACGATCACAAAGATTTTATCGTGAAAACATTGTGAAAGAGCATGACCAAAACCATCCAACCAACCCAAGAGATATCATCTTAGGGACATGGCTAAGGGATGAAAGAAGAGTAAAATAAGAAAGGGGCTAAATAATTTAAGAAAAAACAAGACATGGAGAAGTTTTTTAAGAGGAATCTAGTTGAAGAATAAAAAAATGGTAAAAAGATGAAGAAGAAAGAAGGAAAAAATGAGGAATGAAGCATACAATATAAAGAAAATAAGGAGAAATAAAAAAATACAAATTTTTAAAAAGGGTCAGGCTAATTAGCCATTACAAATGGTTAGGTGAGGCCATTTTGATCGCATTTTTTCAGTAGTCATGTTCCCCATTATGAGTATTTCACATATTATGCTAGATAATCAATGATGTTTGGCTATAATTCTATGGTATAGTACATGACTTACCTTACATTTTGTTGTTCTAGTGATAAATTGTGCCACATTTGAATTTAATTGAGTTGATTTTATGTGTAGGACCATTTGAGCACAAAGTGAAATAAAAGCAACACACAATAATGTTAAAAATACAAAAATAGAGCACAAAAGAAGAATCATTGCAAGGCACGGAGGAAACCAGGCCCTAGGTCGCGCCCAACTTGGCGCAGGGCGAGCTCAAGCTCGCAATCAGGACTCGCAAGGTTGGCACCTCGACTTATGTGGCGCCTCGCGCCCATGCCTCTACCTAAGAGAAGATTGTTTCCTTGTTGATTTGGACTTGAAGGCTTGGGCCATAACCTATAAATACCCCCTAACTGTGTCTAAGAAGGGGGTGGACTTTATTCTGAAGGCAAGAAGGTCTAAGTAACACAAACAGAGTCTTATCTTCCATCCTTAATTTAGTATTTGTAGTTTTTGTGATTAATTTTTTTTTATTTGTTCCTATGATCATGAGTAGCTAACCCCCTTTCGTTTTAGGGTTATGAGTCGTTCTTGAATATTAACATTTGATGCTTGTTGAGATTACTTGATTTAATCATATTAATTATTTATTCAATCGTGTGATTAATTATTTTACCACATAGCTAACACTAGAAAGCTATCAATGAATTTATAGTTACACTCTAAAGTGAGAATTACAGAATACATATAAGATTGAATAAAGTAAGTTCTTAAATTCAAACACCGGAGAATAGATCTGCGATTAAGATAGACATATTCTAATTGTCTTACTGGGTTATTGTTTACCTAGAAAACGGTATTAACAATTATATTTGATTTGTGGTTCTAAAAATACGTGATTTATTTCAATACTAGTGAATAATCGAGAAATATTAAGTGTAAATAAGAAAAAGGCGATAACCAAATCAACTTTGCCTGAACAGAAAGGGCCTCGAATTCGACGGCTTCGAGGGTCTCGAGGTTAGCTAAGGGTATTAGAGTATGAACAATGAATGAAGAACAATAAAGCTGAAGAAGAATTGTAGAGCACGTTAAACGAGAAAAAGCATAGTAGAATGTTCTATTGCCGTGAATATTGTATATCTCCTTACAAATGATTGGGGGGCCCTTTAAATTGGAAGGGAACCCTAATATGATACATTTCTAATTATGACAAAGAATACTATTGGTACAGCTGTATAATGGCCTAGTACGGACTTGTACTATTTTGTACAAACCTTATCTCATAAATCACGCCCTAACCACGTGTCCTTGAGAAGTTCCCGCCTTTTCTTGACTGTCACCGATTTTGCACTGCCTTGAGGTAGCTTGTGATGGGCCTTCGATGTTCTCTTTCTAGGTATGCATTATGAGGTCGGACTTCAAACTTTACTTCGGGCCTTTCGAGCTCGGACTCAGAACACCATAGAGACCTCGAAATCGGGATCTCCGATATCGACCGTATACAGATAGTCCCGGCATTTCTTTGAATTAAATGATAAGAAACGATTTGATTTCTCGACCCTTTGGAACCCTGTGTGATGACATCATTCCTATGAAGTAAGCGTTGAAGCGACTGAAGTGCCCCGTCGGTTCTCTTCCCTAAAAGCCATAATTGCTCGTCAGAGCCGGTCGTCTATCAACATCAATGAACAGTCTCCACTTTTCCCTTATATATACTTGTTTCCCCCTTTCATTAAGAACTTTACCATTTTGCAGCAACCATTTCCCTCTATAAACTTCCCTTTCTCCACCAGTTCTTTTGCCGTATTAGTTCAAAGTTTCGTCGGAGCTTTCATCTCTTCCTTCTTTTTCTAAAAGAATTATGGCTAAAACATCCAAATCCGTTCCTCAGAAAGAAGGAACCTCTAAATTTGTTCCTCAGAAAGAGGGAACATCCACTTCTACTTCCCGTCCAGCCGGTGGAAAACCGCCGGCGCTCAATGAGATCATTCCGAGAAGTATTTCCTTGAAGAAGGACTTTACAATAGAGAAACCCCTCCATGTCCCTAGCCGTTGAGAACACGCATCGAGGTACATACGATCAATCGAAGAGCACACCTCAAAGCTGTGAGGAGAGAGTGCAGATGGGGGAAAGAGGTTGTTCTGCAAATACCCTCTCGTGAAGAGGATATTACGACCCATGTAGATGGGTTTCTGAACATGTATACATATCCCTTTACACTGTGTCCCCTCGACCCACTCGTGCTCGGGTTCTGCCAAAGGTACCAAGTTACCATGGCCCAGATCCATCCGTCTTCCTGGCGGTTCGTGCTAATGATGAGGTTCTTTTCTAGCGGATCGAACGAGTAGAGATCCCTCAGGCTTCTATGTGACAAGAAAGAGAAGGAGTTGAGGCATCTTCGATCGGAGTTGGCACGAGCTTGTGAATACAAGGACAAGATGGAGAAGCAGGTAACCTTTGTTCTGAAAAAATACGGGCTTATTCTCCCATCTTCGGAGGCTAACAGTTCAATGACTCAGCTGCAGCAGAAGGTGGAGATGCTGGAACGTCTTCGGGGCGAGGTTGCCCATGTCAACTCTGAGTGCAATAAATGGAGGGCACAGGTGGACATCCTTTCTGCGGCCAAAAAGGATTCATTGGCCAAACTATCCGCCATTGAAATCCAACTTCGGAATGCTCAAGAGAGAACCCTGATTCAGGCGGGTAGGATAGCCGAACTCGAGGCCGGTCTCACGAAGGCGAAGGCCAAAATTGTGGAAGTCCGAGCCAAGGCCAAAGAGATACAAGCCAAAGTTGACAAGACGGTGGCCATCTACATAAAGGATGCTACTGATGCTCAGATGGAATTTGGGGGGCCTCCGACCGAGAGAACAGAAGCAAAGATTACATCAGGTGCCGGTCCTAGAAGGAAACCCTCGAGGAGATCCATGCTAAGGGCTTCGATCTGTCCGAGGAGATAGAGCAGGCTAAGGCAGACGAGGTTGATGCCAAGTTCCTCCTTTCCTCCGATGATGACGTCGATGTTGAAGATGATGATGAGGAAGTTGACGAAGAGGTTGATCCCGAAGGGGTTGGTGAAGAAAAAGTTCTTGAGGGGGGAGATACCCTAGCAGATTAGGCTGCCAAATATATAGTCCCCATAGGTGCTTCCTGCGAGCAGGCGACCCCGACGATAAACTAGACCTTCTTTAACGTTTTGTAAGGGCTCCCTGTGGGATGATATTTGGCATTGTTGACGATCAGTACGATGTATTGGACTTAGAATATAAAACCCTTAGGTTTCTGTGCCTCTATCGATAACCGATAGTAGATGACCACTTAAGGTCCGATCTTCGAGCTAAGCTTTAGCTCGGGACTTTCGAGCCCGAACTGGGTAAGGTCTCGAGCATGGTGTGCTTTGGCCTTTAAGTTCTTTAAGTATTGACCCTTAGGCTTTAAAACATTGGTCCTTAGACTCTTTTAGGTTGGCCCTTAGGCTCTTACATATCGTTCCTTAGGCTCTTACAAATCGGCCCTTAGGCTCTTTTTAGATTGGGTCAATTCGATCTCTGAAATGGCTACAATTTTTCCCCTTTCTGGCTAAAGATTTGTAAAAAAATTGTTATGTCTTAGCACGTTTTTATATTCGTTCAACTTTTCGACGGTTCATTAATTGGAACCTTGATTGCAAGTCGATGTGCGATGATAACTGAATACCTCATCAGGTTTTCTCGAAGGCTGATAGTTTCGAAGCCTTCTCATTATCCAGGGCTAATATTATCGAAGCCCCTTGCTTATGCCGAGGGTAGCCTAGTTTAACCAATTTTTCAAAGTACTTGAAGGCTTTTAGTTTTATGGCGGAAGTCGGATGTCTCCGAGCCACATTATTTCGACCGTAGCCTTTTCATTTGACCGTTGTCTTTATATATGACCGTATCCTTTAGTCCCCGAGTGAGATAACCTTGGCATTAATATCGAGGGTATGCCTTTTTAAGGGTCTTATAAGTTCGATATATGGCCTTAGCCTTAATATCAAGGGGATGCCTCTTTTAAGGTCTTAAAAGTTGGAGTATGCCTTATTGAGGTCTTATAAGTTGGAGTATGCCTCATTGAGGTCTTATAAGTTTGAGTTTGCCTCATTGAGGTCTTATAAGTTTGAGTTCGTCTCAATGAGGTCTTATAAGTTTGAGTTTTTAATGACTCGATATGTTGGATGTCGAAGATAGTCCCCGAGTATTCGAATATATTTGGCCCTCGAGCCGTTAAATATGAAAAATAGTAGACTTTCTTTAGGCACAAAGTGTTTTGATATAATAAGAATGCTTCTTCGAGTGATTGATACATGCGTACATGTTTTTTCCACGGGGACTCGACTATTCTACATAGACATGGTTCGTTTGATCGTTTGGCCAATTACAACATTCTCCTATCGAGGCCCTCTTCGGCATAACTTGTTTTCTTCGAAAACGTAACCTCTGAGGGTGATGACCCCTAGTATTCGAGGTTGATAGAAAAGAAGACTTGAATACATGTTGTGTTTTCCTTAGGTATCATATAGGTATTGCCTCGTTAAAAACCTTGCCGGTAAAATCCATTTGGCAAAAAACCCGATCTAAGCAAAAAAGAGTGGAACGCATGCTTTAAAACCCAAGGTCTTCTAGTTGAAGGGTGCTTCAATATCTCCAATCGAGCACCTATAAGGAGTTAGTATAAAATATAAATTAAAAAGGGAGAAAGTTATACCTCAGCAATAATAGTGTTTGAGCAACGATACATTCTAATTGTTTGGTAGTTGCTCGCCTTCCATGGTGCTAAGTTTGTAGGATCCTTTTTCTACTACTCCGAGGATGCGGTACGGTCCTTCCCAACTAGGGCCTAGCTTCCCTTCATTTGGGTTTCGAGTGTTGAGGGTGACTTTCCTCAGAACTATGTCCCCGAATCCAAAATAACGGAGGTTTGTTCTTCTGTTATAATACCTTTCGATCCTTTGTTTTTGAGAGGCCATTCGGACTAATGCGGCCTCGCATTTTTCATCTAGTAGCTCGAGAGAGGTGTTCATGGCCTCGTTTTTCGAGTTCTAGGTGGCATGCTAAAATCTTACGCTTGGTTCCTCGACTAGTATCAATGCCTCGGACCCATATACTAAAGAAAATGGGGTTTCTCTAGTGCTCGACTTCGAAGTTGTTCGATATGCCCATAGTACTTCGGGAAGAACTTCTCTCCATTTCCCCATCGCATCATCTAACCTCTTCTTCAAGTTTTGAATGATTATTTTGTTTGTGGACTCGGCTTGACCATTTTCACTTGGGTGGTAAAGTGTTGATAGGATCCTTTTGATCTTATGATCCTCGAGGAATTTTGTCACCTTGCTACCGATGAATTTATTCCCATTGTCGCATGTTATCTCGGAGGGAATCCCAAATCGACATATGATGTGGTCCCAAATGAAGTCGATGACTTGTTTATCTCTTAGTTTTTCGAAGGCCTGGGCTTCTACCCATTTTGAGAACTAGTCAGTCATAAATAAGATAAATCTAGCTTTACCTGACGTCATTTGTAGGGGGACGACGATGTCCATTCCCCATTTCATGAACGACCACGCGGATAGGATCAAGTGTAGTTGTTCACCGAGTTGATGGATCATTGGTGCAAATCGTTGGCATTTATCACACCTTTGAACGAATTCCTTGGCGTCCTTTTCCATGTTATCCCAATAATATCCTGCTCTAATCACCTTACGAACTAGGGAATCGACACCATAATGATTCCCATAAGTGCCTTCGTGGATTTCTTGTAACATGTAATCGGTGTCCCTCGGTCCCAAGCATACTGCAAATGGTCCATCAAAGGTCCTCATACACAATGTTCCATTCTCGTCGAGTGAAAATCGGGCTGCTTTGGCTCGAAGGGCCCTCGATTCTTTTGGGTCCATGCAGATCTTCCCACGTTTCAAGTAGTCGATGTACTTCTTCCTCCAATCCCATGTTAGACTCGTTGAGTTAATTTCTGCATGACCCTCTTCGATCACCGACTTTGATAGTTGTACAACAGTCCCCGGGACTATGTAATCTTCTTCAAAAAATAAACCTAGGTTTGCGAGTGCATCAGCCTCGCTGTTCTGTTCTCGAGGTACGTGGACCAGGGTCCACTCTCTGAAGCGATGCAATGTCACTTGAAGCTTGTCTAAGTATCTTTGCATCCTATCTTCTCGAACCTCGAAGCTTCTTTTTACTTGGTTAACCACCAAAAGAGAGTAACATTTTGCCTCGATGACCTCTGCTCCTAGGCCTTTGGCTAGTTCGAGACCTGCAATCATGGCCTCATACTCGGCCTCGTTGTTAGTTAATTTTGACGTTTTTATAGATTGTCTAATGACGCAGCCCGTAGGTGGTTTTAAAACTATACTGAGCCCGGACCCTTTCACTTTCGAGGCACCGTCAGTGTAGAGGGTCCATACCCCCGATGATGTACCCACTTTTAGCAAGAGTTCCTTCTCTACTTCAGTTACGAGGGTAGGCGTAAAGTCGGCCACGAAGTTTGCATAAATTTGAGACTTGATAGCCGTTCGGGGTTGATATTCGATATCATACCAAGTTCTATGGCCTATTTGGCCAATCGGCCCGATAATTCGGGCTTATGCAAGATGTTTCGAAGTGGATATGTAGTTAATAAACATATATGATGGCATTGAAATAATGGTTTCGATTTCCTAGATGCACTTATTAATGCAAGGGCTAATGTTTCTAAATACGGATACCTGGTTTCAGCATCTCCTAGGGTCTGACTTACATAATAAATAGGAAATTGCGTACCTTGCTCTTCTCGAACCAACACACCACTTATCGCTACCTCGGACACGGC
Organism: Nicotiana rustica; assembly: GCA_005239535.1. NCBI lineage: Eukaryota > Viridiplantae > Streptophyta > Magnoliopsida > Solanales > Solanaceae > Nicotiana > Nicotiana rustica. The sequence continues at coordinate 60,918 of ML499118.1, forward strand.
TAAATACAAGTATAGTTTTTCATCCTCTTTCGGAGTATGGAGCAAATGTGGGCTCGAGAGATACCGCTTCAATTCCTCCAAGGCTTGTTGACATTCCGGGGTCCATTCGAAGTTGTTCTTCTTCTTGAGCAGGGAGAAGAAATGATGACTCTGATCCGATGACCTCGAGATAAATCGTCCTAAGGTCGTTATCCTCCCGGTGAGCCACTGCACGGCTTTCACATTGTTCATGATGGTGATCTCCCCGATGGCTTTGATTTTGTCGGGGTTGATTTCGATCCCCCGGTTCGGCATCATGAAGCCCAAAAATTTACCCAAGCCGACTCCGAAGGCGCACTTTTCAGGGTTGAGTTTCATGTTGTTTTTTGTAGGATATCGAACGTTACCTGAAAATGGGTCAAATGGTTCTCTCCGCGCAGAGACTTAACTAGCATGTCATCAATGTAAACTTTCATAGATTTGCCTATTTGATGATCGAACATCTTATTAACTAGGCGTTGATATGTTGCACCTGCGATTTTTAGCCCAAAGGGCATTACATCATAACAATGTGCACCATACTTTGTGATAAATGAAGTTTTTTCCTGGTCCTCCGGGTTTATCCGAATTTGATTGTACCTAGAGTAGGCGTCGAGAAAGGTAAGGATCTCGTGGCTGGCCGTAGCATCGATTAGACGGTCGATGTTTGGCAGTGGGAAGGAATATCTAGGGCATGCTTTGTTCAAATCTTTGTAATCTACACACAATCTAAGTTTATTTCCTTTATTAGGGACTACCACTACGTTAGCTAGTCATTCGGGGTATTTTACTTCCCTAATAGATCATATTTTGAGAAGTTTGGTTACCTCATCTTTGATGAATGCATGCTTTACCTCGGACTGAGGTCTCATTTTTCGCTTCACAAATTTGAACTTGGGGTCCACACTTAGTCGATGGTTGGTTATCTCTGGTGGGATCCCTTTCATATCTAAGTGGGACCAAGCGAAGTAATCAATGTTATGAATAAGAAATTGAATAAGTTTTTTCTTGAGTTCGGGGTTTAATCCTATTCCCAGGTATACCTTTCGTTCCGGAAGGTGCTCGACCAATACGACCTGCTCGAGTTCTTCGACTGTGGACATCGTTGCATCTGATTCATTCGGGGGTAACGAAGGTTCGAGGGGTGAGGAAATCTTCTTCTTCGTTCTCGACCAACTGTTCATAGGGCTCCTGCCCCTCGGGCTCACCCGAGGGTATGTGCTGTGATTGCTATTTGGACACGTGCTTGTCCTTAAACTTCTTCGAGGTTGATGGCATCGACAATGGTGTCAAGTCGTGCACTACGAACATCTCCTTGGCTGCATTCTTCTCTCCATATACCGTTTTCACGCCATCCTTTGTAGGGAACTTCATCATTTGATGGAGAGTTGATGGTACTGCCCTCATACTTTGGATCCAAGGCCTTCCAAGTAGAGCATTATACCTCATGTCACCTTCGATGACATTAAACTTGGTGTTCTGTATTGTTCTGACCACATTGACTGGGAGGACGATTCCCCCTTTTGTTGTTTCACTCGCCATGTTGAATCTATTCAGGACTCGAGATGCGGGTATGATTTGATCGAGCTGCTCCACGACCTTTGACCTGATTATATTGGCCAAACTACCTGGATCCACGAGCACACGTTTAACTTGAATTTTATTTAAAAGGATAGAAATTACCAGTGCATCATTATGAGGCTAAGATTAGGCATCGATGTCTTCCTCGTTGAATGTAAGAGTATCCTCGGATTTGTAGTACCGAGTCCGCTTTTACCTTATGATGGATACCTTTGTTTGTTTGAATATGGATCCCTGTGGTACATCGACTCCTCCGATGATCATGTGAATGACATGTTGGGTATATTTCGGTTCATTCTTCCCGTTTTCATCCCTATCTCGAAAGTGGTTCTTGGCCTGGTCACTGAGAAACTCTCGAAGGTGCCCTCGTTGAACAATCGGGCTACCTCCTCTTGAAGCTGTCTGCAGTCCTCAGTCCTATGACAATGAGTGCCATGACACTTGCACATTAAGTTGGGGTTCATCTGAGAAGGATTTGACTGTATGGTCTTGGTCCATCTTGTGTCTCTAATCTTGCCAATGGTTGATACGATATTTGACGCGTCGATGTTGATATTATATTCTGACAATCGGGGTGCCTCCATTGGTCCTAGGTTCCTGCCGAACCCGGTATTTCTCATAAATCCCCGGGAACTTTGGCCTCGATCCGCTCTTCGATCATTTCAAAGTATGTTACGCCTCGAAGTGTTTCTTCGGTTTTCGGTGTATGGTTGATACCTTTCCTTGCTTGGCCTCGGCTCCCTATCTGTACTTCTTGATTCTTTTGCTAGTAACCTACTTGGATAAACTAAGCCCGATGGGGCTCCCAACTGGTCATCCTCGACCCAAATTTTTGACTGGTACCTGTTGTGCACATCTGCCCAAGTCACAGCGGGATACTCGATCAAGTTTTGCTTAAGTTTCTCCGAAGCTATTGAGCTTTGTTCATTCAGACCCTGAGTGAAGGCTTGCACGACCCAGTAATCAGAGACTGGTGGTAGTTCCATTCGCTCCATATGGAAATGGGATACGAACTCCCTCAGCATCTCGTTTTCTTTTTGTTTGATTTTGAAAACATCGGACTTCGTCGTCGCAACTTTTATGTCACCAACATGTGCCTTTACAAACGAGTCTGCCAACATGGAAAACGAATCAATAGAGTTCGGGGAGAGGTTATGATACCACATCATAGCCCCTTTTGACAAAGTTTCCCCAAATTTCTTCAATAGGATAGACTCGATCTCGTCTTCCTTCAAATCATTCCCCTTTATACCACAAGTGTATGCGGTGATATGCTCATTGGGATCGGTGGCCCCGTTGTATTTTGGGATGTCGGTCATCCTGAACTTCTTCGGAATGGGCTTCGGAGCCGCACTTGGTGGGAATGGATTTTGCACAAACTTCTTCGAATCCAGTCCTTTTAAAACTGGAGGTGCTCCCGGGATCTGATCGACCTTCGAGTTATAGGTTTCTACTTTCTTATCGCTGTCTTCGATCCCTTTTTCCCCGGTTTCGATCCTCTTAGTGAGTTCCTCTAGCATCATCATAATGGCGGGATTCGTTCCTGACCCATTGTTGCTCGATCTTTTTGGAGCTGGCTCAACTCGAGGAGCTGTTTCTAGCCCTGCTATGCTCAGAGTCTTTTGTTGACTCTGTAACTGAGCGATAGCAACTTGTTGTGCTTGCAACATCTCAAATTACTTGTAGGCTAACTTCTCTTTCTTCTCGAGCCTATGTCCTTTGTGCGTCAAGTTGGTCCCCTCCGCGTACACTTCCTTCAATATCAGTGCCCAAATCGACGTGCAAATCAATATGTGAACCTACATCGACAAGGTTTGGTGCTGGCGCTACTCCAGGGTTTAGCGGTCGCACGCGAGCTCCTGTGCATTTTAAAGTACTTCCCTATCCTTTTTGCATTTTAAAGTGATGAATACAGATTTTATCAAAAAGACAGTTTTATTTCAAAAATGAATTTTACTTTTCATCTTATTGTTTCTCATATCACTATGTTTAAAAGTATCTTTTTCTAATTATATGGTTACGCCACAACTAAGGCCTTTTATACTTATTGGTACCGTAAATTCAGAATATTGAAACATATAGAATTATTTTGTAATAGTAGACCGTAATCATTTACTTTCTAGGTCAATTATCTTCTTACACTTTTCTTCCTACAATATCATCGCGACGGTTGGAGCCTCACCAACACTACTCAGCTATGTTAGTTGGATATAACATGTAATATTTGCAAGATGGATGGGAGAAGATGCTTGATGGGAAACTGGTTACTACTACTCTTTAAGTATTACCTTCAAGTTAGCACCAAAAATTCTTAAGAATACTTGTTAGTGAACGATTTTACATAGTCGGATGCCAAGGCTAGGATAATGATTTCCTACGACTCTTTTCTTATATCTCCAAAAACGACATAATTTTTTTAGAAAATGCAGCTTAATCAAAGACTAAAGATTATGTAGTGTACATATACTCATCTGTTTTCTTTATTGCTTAACATATAAAATTCAAAGAAGTTGTATACATAGCATAATCATCAAAAGTTGGAAAAAAGTAATCTTTGTAAGTAACAAAGAGATCAGACATGTACCCCAGACTCAAGAACTGGTATCTCTTTGTTGGTTTTGAAGTATGTGCGTTTCACCAATGGAAGAGTGTTGAAGGACACATTATTTGAATTTCTTTATGAACACCTGGTAGCAAGAATTGCTGAATGGAAGGGTTATCAGTTGTTTTGTGCTATTACATTATATATTTATTAATAATTGCCAAATTACCTGCTATAAATACATTCATTTGGCTACCGTAGATCTGCTACATGTTAATATAGTACTAATATTATTTGGTTATCAAATAATCTTGTGGGTGACAATTGTGGCTAAGTACGCGGGATAATTGAACAATATGTCAAATGTTTTTTCTACTGTTAGTAGTAATTGAACATCTTTTATCAATATATTGGAATCTGTTACCTTCTTAAAAAAGTATTATGACATTGAGAAAGTGTTTTCTTTTTCCTAGTCACACTTGCTGAATACTGTTTGTGCTTGTTGAATTTTTAGGTGAAGCAAATGAACAAACGGAAAAAGAAAGCTGTGAGGACCTTACAATAGTATTGGTTGATCGTTGCTAGACCTTCAAATGTTGTAGGAACCTTTGATTGTTGAACTTTTCTGCAACTTATGTATGCTAACTCTTGGATTATTAAGCAATAGTATATATTTTGCTTTTATATATTGATAATACTAGTTGGATATTTGGATTATGCTTTATTATAATATTACAATAGGTTCCATTACCGTAGCAATAGCTTCTAACAATTGTTCTAATAAACAACCAAACTGTTGCCATAGCCTCAAGAAAACCGTTGCAGAAGCTTAAAACCATTGTAATAGCCCCAACTAACCATTGCAATAGACACTAATAACCGTTGCCATAGCCTTAAATGTCGTTGCAAAAATGAGATTGCTACAATTTCTAATCGTTCCATTTGGATAACTAACTGTTGCAATAGATACTTTTATGGCAACAGTTTAAGAACCGTAGCAATAGATTGAGTTGTCGCAATGACTAGAAACCGTTAAATCTACTGGCACGCTATCTGATGGGACGGACCCTAAACCGTTATACTAGACCTATTGTAACGGTTTCCTATCTATGGCAACAGATTTAGACCGTTGCCGTAGGCCTCTTTTCTAGTAGTAGCAAAGGATGGGAAAATTAAATTTTCCTCACTTATGGATAAAAGTCAGTGCAGACATGTAGTTTTGACCCTTAATTTTACCTTTTCTCAGTTAAATATATTTTTTAGATTGAATTTTAATTCATTTTAACGTCCATCATGTCATTGCTCCCTGCCTAAAGTTATGTATACTAAAGCTATAAATCTTCAGAAATACTTAGATACATATGTGCGACCAAACTCAAGGATTCGTGTGATATTGATTCATGAGTGAAAATTTCTAAAAACACAATTCATAAATTCATAATTTTGAAATATGATAAGTTCAATGATAAAACTCGAAAGTTGAACCCATCAAATTTAAATTCTTCTCCCCAAAGATATGTCATGAAGTAGTGCACCAATCTTCAATAGAGATCTGTCATGACTAAAGGAAGCGAACGCTAATCCCCCAAGATTCCTTACTACCAGGTGCCTCACCAAAAAGCAAGAGAAAAAAGTAAAAGAATTAAGCTTTAAAACATCAGTACAAATACGCAACTGAATTCTCTCCACTTTTTTTTTTTATTTAGTTTATTAGTCATCCCTTTATTTTATGTCTGTCTCAAGGTTCTCTGTTCATGGTATTTTTGTAGTACACGTGACAACCAATCTTTATGAAGTACAGGCAGCTGGGTACCCTTTCAAATGGCTACAAACATATTGGAATATTAGTTCCTGCCAGTTCAATGAGTGCTGAAGATAGATGCCTAGGTGGTATTCTATAGTTTTAAGCTTTTGGGACTTGCAGGCTTGCAGTGATGCACATGAGAGGATCAGATTCTTGTATTATTGGTATATAGGAAAATGATACGCATCAAACAATTTGGAAAAAAATGAAAAAGGAATGATCTTGCTTAGTTTTTTATTTTATTTTATATTATTACTTGGGGCCTACGCTCCTAGTATAAAGAGCAGTCCAATGCACTAAACTTCCTCTATGCGGAGGTCCAAAAAGGTGCCGGACCATAAGCGTGTATCATACATAGCTTTATTTTGTTTAAATAAAATGGGATGAAATAATCTAGCTTCGATAGTGTATTCACTGTCCTTAAGGAATTTTAGATTCCCATTAATTGCTCCATGGATAGTAGCATAATTCCTCCAGGATTTTACAAAACCTACGAAATTCGAGCTTCAGCAATTAACTCTAATTTCCCACAAGAACAAAATATTTGTGAGTTATAGAAAGTAAGTAGAAGAGAAAGAGATGAAATTTTTCAGATGATTTCGTTTTGGAGATGATATAGGTATTTATAATACCTCTAGGAGTCTATTGAAAATAACAGACTTATCTCTTCATAACAGACACCTTTTAAAAACAATAGTCACCCTTTTTGGAATTAAAAAATAAAGCTTTTAAGAAAATATTTTCTGAATTTAAACTACTACTTGTATAAACTATTCAAGTCCTTGTCAAAATTAATGGTTAGATTAAGTTCTATTAAACCACAATTCTTATATGATAAGACGGAAAAGCTTTATACACGTAAATCGTATCAACTAGACAACTTGTTCACCGTGAGTTTTTAGCACTCGATTATGTCCTTGTGCTACTTCCTGAATTCATAAACACTTATCAAGTTTTGTATTCCAAACTTTGATTGAAGCGGCACCACTTCTCGTGTTTACATAGGTGAAGGATTAACCAAGTCCTTAACACAGACTTCTTTAGTTCTTAAACCGAACTCTGCTTCTTCACTAAGAGTATTTTTATACTCACCCTCCTTTTCTAGATACTAATTTCCAGTATCTGTAATCTGTAACAATTTGTAACGACCCAACCGGTCGTTTTGAGACTTTAAGCTTCGTTCGGTGGCGTAATGTCTTGAACAACTTCACATTGTGTATATCAACCTGCGTGCGTGGTTGGATTCAGTTACCGGATTATTCGGAGTCGAATTGGGAGAAACTTTTTAAATTTTGAAGCTTAAGTGATAGAAGTTGACCGGAGGTTTGACTTTGGTGTAAACGGCCTCTGAATGAGTTTCGGTTAATGTCAACAGTTTCCTATGGTTATTTTGGACTTAGTTGCGCGTCCGTAATTGGTTTCCATAGAGTGATTTGAGGTAATTTGGCGAAAATTAGAATTTCGGCGATTTCGGCCGATAGGTGAAATTTTGATATCGGCCTCGGAATGGAATTCCGAGAATGGCTATAGGTCTGTTGTGTTATATGTGACTTGTCTGCAAAATTACACGTCATTCCGAGTGGATTTGATAGGTTTCGACACGAGTTTTGATATTTGAAGTTTTGAAAATTCATAAGTTTGATTTTTGGTTTGATTCGTCGTTTTGGTGTTGTTTTATGTGTTTTGAATCCTCGAGCGAGTCCGTGTTAGGTTGTATGACTTGTTTGAGTGGTTAGACGGGGTTCCGGGGCCCCCAGGTGTGATTCGAATAGGCTTCGGGTCATTTACCTCCTATTTGTCACTGCTGTTATCTGTCAGCTGATTTCCTTCTCCGCGTTCGCATCTTCTCAAACGCGTTCACGATGAGTTATGGTGGAGGTGCTTCGCGTTCGCATCATATCCCTCGAGTTCGCGAAGGGTCTTTTCTGGGCAGCCCAATTTCCCCTTCTTCGCGTTTGCATACCCCTCCCGCGTTCGCATAAACCCTGCTCTCTTGTTCAACGCGTTCGCACTCATCATGTCGCGTTCACGAAGGGGTTTATTTCCTGGGTAGCCTTAGCTCCTTCTACGAGTTCGCATCTCTTCCTACGCGTTCGCGTAGGTCCCTATTCATCTTCTCCGCGTTCGCGTACATAGTGTCACGTTCGCAATGAACAACTGGACAAACTTACCTTCCCTTCTTCGTGAATGCGTCCCTTTCTCCGCGTTCGCGATGCACAAAAGGCCTAGGTAGAATATAAGTTTTCAAAAATGAGGGTTAAACCTTTTTATCACATTTTGACTTTTAGAGCTCGGTTCTTGGAGATTCTTTGAGGGTTTTTCACACAAATCAAATGGGTAAGTGTTCTTCAACTTGAATTAAATACATTCCATGAATTTGTCCTTGTTTTTATCATATAATTTGTGTTTTGCGTTGGGAAAATTGTGGGTTTTGAAAGAAAATTTCTAAATTGAAAAATCATGATTTGAGGGACCAAATGATATCAGAATTAGATAAATTTTGTATGGTTGAACTCGTATCGGAATAGATATTCGGATTTTGTACACTTTGACGGGTTCCGAGGTGCGGCCCCGGGGGTCGACTTTTGGGTCGATTTTTATAATATTGTAAATATTAAAACTTTATTATTCGGAATAGTTCCTTATATGTTTTATATGTATTTTGAAGTTGTTTTAGTTGATTTTGAGCCGTCCGAAGGTCTTTTCACCCGAGAAGTGCACTTTTGAGTACCGGGTTGTCGTCTTTGAGGTAAGTATCTTGCCTAACCTTGTGTGGGGGAACTACCCTTTAGGATTGAGTCTTCTATGTTGATTGTAGCCCGTGTACGCGAGGTGCTGAGTGCGTACTCGGACTTATTCGCAAATAGGTTGGCCTTTTTGGATTCGTAGGTCCTTACATTCCCCGTGTATGAAGTTTTAAATGTTACATTTGAGTTCCTGATTGCTAATTTCATTTCTTTCTATTTAAATTAGAAATCTCTTGCTTAGTGTTCCTTGATTCTTATTTGATCTTAATTGACTTAAATGAAGACTTTACCTTTCTTACCGATGTACCTTATCTTCCTTCATAAACTTCCTATTTGACTAGAACTAGCATAATCTTGCCCTATAATTGTTTAGTAGAAATTGGAATATCTATACGTTGGTGTCAAGCATGCCCGTGAGTCGTATATTGTAAATTACATGATTTTCCCTTAAGTGCTACTTAGGTTTAGTTGATAATCATCCGTGTTGGTGGTATTTTCTTGGTGTTGCCTATTACTGAGCATTGTTCAAACTGAGTTTATTCCGTGAAGTTAATTAATTAAGAGAGATTGGTTATAGTTGTTTTCCCTTGTCGGGATGATATTTTTTCCATTGTTGACTCCCTTGCCGGGACAATATGGTTTCTATTATTATTCATGTTGTTGATGTTGTTTCCATTGTTGACTCTCTTGCCGGGACAGTATGATTTCCATGATTGTTTATGCTGTTGATTCCCTTGTCTGAATGCTATCATTTCATTTGTTTGGGTGAGAAAGAGTGTAAAGCACAAAGGGTGATTCCGTGCCATTTTATATGCATTATCATCTAAGGAAAGAGTGTAAAGCACGAAGGGTGATGCCGTGCCATTGTTTATATTCATTATCATATGAGGAAAGAGTGTAAAGCATGAAGGGTGATGCCGTGCCATTGTTTATATTCATTATCATATGAGGAAAGAGTGTAAAGCATGAAGGTCGATGTCGTGCCATGTTATTTAAATTTAAAGCACGAAAGGTGATGACGTGCGTAACATTGTGAGTGAGTTCATGGCACGAAGGGTGTTTCCGTGCAGGCAGGGACATGCATTATGATGCGATATCTGTTTCCCCGTGTATACGTGTGCCGTACTTTGAGCTGTTATTGTTGTACTTACATATTTGGTGTGACTTATTATTATTGTCCTGTACTTGACCTTTATCTCATTGTTGTTTCCCTGTCCATGTCTTTTACTTGTTTAATTTGCTTAATTTACGTGCCATATTGGTCGATTTCTATGGGGAAGACGAGAGTAAAAGCACGAAGGGTGATGCCGTGCACTTGTTCTATTGGGAACTACGTCTGAAAGATAATAACTTAAAAGTACAGTTTAAAGGCATTTACTTTGAAGGAAACGATTTTTGCAAGGTTATTATTTTCCAAAGGTATTTTGCAAAGAATTTATTTGAAAGAAGCTATGTTTTGAAAACATATATTAGAAAGGTACATCTGAAAAGCTTTTATTGAAAGGAATTTGTGTTTGAGGTTTTCGTTCAGTATAGTATATTTATATATCGTTGGAGGAAGTGTATTTTGAAGGAGACTTTACTCAAAATGAAATGATTATATTTTTAAAAAGCTTTCAATATAAACTTACGATTTAAAGGTTTCACTCGAAGAATTGACTGAATTGTAGGAGTTGTTGATTAAGGCTTGATGAGAGAAATTATTGCAGTGCTGAGTTACTATGGTTTTTACTGTGTTGTGGCTTCCGCTTTGATTCGCACCCCCGTCCTTTCTTCTGTGTAATATTACGATGTTCTATGTTATTTGTTGTATCTTTCTTCCGTGTTGTACTGGTTTTGTTGACAATTATATGGTGTAGCCATTAGACATGTGTCATGTCATGTCATTTATATATGTATGTTTGTTTAAAGTTATTAGACTAGTGGGTGTATTGACTAGTCCTCATCACTACTCCACCGAGGTTAGTCTTGATACTTACTGGGCACCGCTGTGGTGTGCTCTTGCTACTCTTCTGCACATTTTTGTGTGCAGATCCCAGATTTTTGCATAGCAGTTGATCGATAGCTAGCAGCGTGGTTTCTGTTGTGGAGACTCGAGGCAAAACTGCTTCAGCGTTCGCGGTTTAGGAGTCACCTTCTTGCAAGTAGTATTCATACACTGTTGTATCTATTCCGAACAGTGGTATTTAGAGATGTTAGTGTAGATTTTTTAAAACTTATGACTTGTATTACCGATTTGGGAGATTGTAAACTCTGTCAAGATTTATATATCGAGACTGTTAGACTTCCTTTATTAATGTTGTTATTCAGTAAATGTTAGGCTTACCTAGTCCCTAAGACTAGGTGCTATCACGATACCCAACGGAGGGAAATTTGGGTCGTGACACAACTATTCCTTGTTATTACCTTCTAAACCTTTAATATCATTAAACAATAAGAAAGGCAAGGTTCCCGTTACTAGTGACAAATTAAAATTACTTTAGACCCATAGCACTTGATGTACTTATTAACATATACCTCACGAATACTTTAGTAAATTGGTCAACAAGGTTGTCTTTTGACTTGATGTACATAACAATAATAATTCCATCCGAAATTAGTTGCCTATTGTACTCGTGTCTCAAAGCAACATGTCTAGATTTTTCATTGTATATTTTGCTAAAAGCTTTATACATAGTTGCTTCACTATCACAGTGCAAGAGAACAATTGGCATTGGTTGTGGCCACAACTCTATATCTAACAATAGATTCTCATCTATTGTGCCTCTCTTCCCGCAATTGCTAAAGCAACAAACTCTGATTCCATTGTGGAATGAGTAACACACGTCTGTTTCTTAAAAAAATAATGAAATGGCTCCTCCACCTAAAGTGAATATCCACCCAGACGTTGGCTTGTTATTACCAACACTAGTTATCCAACTAGCATCACAATATATTTCTAATACTGAAGGAAATCTTTTATAATACAAGGCAAAAGCTTTTTGTCCTTTTCAGATAACCAAGTATTCTCACGACCCAAATCCTAACTCAGGTCGCGATGCCGCCCAACACCGTGGTTTGGCAAGCCAAGACCAATCTACCTATGAGTTTATTTTAATTTAGCAAACATTTCTATCACTTACTTGATTAAATTAAAGACATTAATTGAAGAAGAGTAACTTAGGCAAATCTCAAACAGAAACAACCATATGAGTCATAAATTAATATTTACAGTCAAAAATATAATGTCTACTAACGTGTGTGCTAGGATCTAGTGTCACAAGTCTATAGGCATCTAGTAGAGTGAGAATCCAAAAGAAATCAAGTATGTCATATTGTCTGAGGAAATATAGACAGATATAACAAAAGAAAGAAAACTCCAAGGCGCTGCTGGAAGTCGTCAGGGAAAGCAGCCCACCGAGAAGTCTCGACTAGGTATAAATCAGGAACGAGCTCCGGATTGATACCTAGATGCACCTACCTCAGAACCTGTACAATTAAGTACAGAAGCGTCACATGTGTCACGACCCAAATCCTGATTCAGGTCGCGATGGCGCCCAACAGCGGGATTAGGCCAGTCAACATACACTAGGTGATACCCCTTCCCCGCCAGATTAAACATGTCGGAAATTACCAGTTTTTAACAATTTAACATGATGATATGACAAAAAAAGAATATTGCGAGGGCACTGGGCCAATACAAAGCACATATATAGATATACAGCCCAAACCCAAAATATATACTATGTGTGTGCCAGGAACTAGTGTCACGAGTGTCACGGGTAACGAGAGGTCGACTCGATACTCACTAAGGTCCAACAGTGATAATATTAGACATGATATAAGGAAAACAGTAGGCATGTAAGACAAATAAACATCAAAATGCATCAATATGAGGTATCAAAATAACGGTTGAAATCAAGCAAGTCCTGTATCTGCCGTGGCGTACGGCCCGCTCCCAGAAAGGTAATCACTTCTGTCCCACCGTGGCGTACGGCCCGATCCCATAATGTAATCACTCTCATCACTCCGTCGTGGCGTACAACCCAATCCCATAGTGTAATCACTCTCATCACTCCGCCGTGGCGTGCGGCCCGATCCCATAGTGTAATCACTCTCATCACTCCGCTGTGGCGTACGACCCGATCCCATAGTGTAATCACTCTCATCACTCCGCTGTGGCGTACGACCCGATCCCATAGTGTAATCACTCTCATCCCTCCGCCGTGGCGTACGACCCAATCCCATAGTGTAAAACAAGAACAATGGAAACGAGTCAAGTATCACTATCCTTTAGATGAAACATTACCAATCACAACAGAAGCACAAAGCATATTTACATCATGACATGGGGAAAGCAATGAACATGCTGTGGCCTAACTACCCGGACAAAGCAATAATAGCCACTACGTACGGACTCTTGTCACTTAGTGCGTACGTAGCCCCCAAACAAGTACACATAGCATTTAAAGTTACCTAGGGGGACAATTCCCTCTTACAAGGTTTGAAAGGAGACTCACCTCGTGACGAAATCACCCCTCGACTCAAGGATGCGCCAGAATCTCCGAAACCTACCCTCGACGGCTCACAACTAGCCAACATAGTGTAATTGAATCAATTTTAAGTTCAAAGAAGGAGAATTAACAAAGAATCCCTAAATTAAGCATTCTTGAACGAATTCAGAATTTTGACCCCAGGCCCACACGTTCGGATTTCGAAAATTCTCGAAGGAATCAATTGTTCGAAGCCTAAGGATCATAATGAAGCAAGTTTTACTAGGATTCATGGCTTAAAATAGATAGTTCACTAATTTCCAAAAATCCCTAAATTACTACCCAATTCCACCATTTTGGGATAATTTAAGAGAAGATTCAACTAGGAATTGATAATAAAACTTAAGAAATCATGGAATTTACGACCTCAATGATAGTGGTGGAAGGTCCCTTGAAGCTCCCTAAAAGCTTGAGGTTGAAGATGAGAATGGAAGATTTTGGCTAAGTCCCGTTTTAGAAAGAGACTGCCCAGCTAAAGCTTCACTGCGATTGCGACAAGAGGCCTGCGATCGCGAAGGACAACTGGCCAGACCTCTGTGATCGCGATTGAAGTTCTGCGATCGCGAAGAACAAATTTGCCCAGCCCAGATGCGACCCTAAGCGATTGCGAAAGTATAGGCTCCAGCCTTCCGCGATCGCACAGACAGGTATGCGACCGCAAAGGCCAAGGACCCAACCCTTCGTGATCGCAAAGAGGAAGCTGCGATCGTATAGCACACCCAACAGCCCAGCCAACTTCCTTCTCTGCGATCGCAACCCTCCTTCTGCGATCGCAGAGAAGAAAACCAGACAGCAAAAATCTGTTTTTTCCAACTTAGCTCCCGGGGGTCTAAAACCCACCCGAGCCCCTCGAGACCCCGTCCAAAAACACTGACAAGTATGTATTTATGATACGGACTCGCTCGAACTTCCGGAACACGAAAAACAACAACGAAACTCAAAATTCAACCCCAAAACCAAATTGAATCAACTTAAGAACTTAAGAATCCTAGAATTCACTTCAATGCACTGAACCGGCCTATACTATTCGAAATGTCTTCAAATTTTGCAAACAAGTCATAAATGACTATACGGAACTATTCCCGATGCCAGAATTCCGTTCGGACCTCGATAGCACAAAATCGCGTCCCAAACCAAATTTCAAACATAAGGAAATCCTGATTTCCATTTCGGGCGCTGAAATGCTCCTAGGTCATCGAAAACCCGAGCCGAACGTACGCCCAAGTACGAAATCATCATACAAAGCTACTAGAGCTGCCAGAACGCGATTCCGAGGCCGTTTGCTCAAAATGTTGACCGAAGTCAAATTTGGCCAAATAGGCCAACCTTAAGGAACCAAGTGTTCCTAAATCACCAAAACCATCCCCAATCCTAAACCACCCGCTCCCGCAAGTCATAAAGCACGAATAGCCGCTATGGAAGGTTTCATTTAAGGAAACGGGATCCTAATACGCAAAACGACCGGCTGGGTCGTTACATTCTCTTCCTCTTAAACAAACGTTCATCCTCAAACGGGCCTAGAATCATACCTGGAGTACTGAATAACTGTGTATATGTGCTCCGCATGTCCTCCTTGGACTCCCAAGTCGCCTTCTCGGCTGGTTGTCCCCTCCACTGAACCTTAACCGCTGAAACTGTCTTGGACCTCAACTGGCGGTCCTGCCTATCGTTAATAGCAACTGGCTCCTCCTCATATCCCAATTTCTCATCTAACTGAATCGTGCGGTAATCAACCACATGCGATAAGTCGGCGTGATACCTCCGGAGCATTGATACATGAAAGACCGTATGAACTCCTGATAAGGCTGGAGGTAAAGCAAGCTCATAAGCAACCTCTCCGACACGCCTCAATACCTCGAAGGGACCATAAACCTGGGGCTCAGCTTGCCCTTCTTCCCAAATCTCATAATGCCCTTCATCGGAGAAACCTTCAACATAACCTTATCTCCCTCCATGAATGCTATATCACGTGCCCGCTGATCTGCGTAGCTCTTCTGCCTAGACTGTGATGTGCGGAGCCTCTCTTGAATAATCTTCACCTTCTCCAAAGCATCTCTCACCAAATCTGTGCCATATAACTTGGCCTCGCTAGGCTCGAACCACCCGATAGGAGAACAACATCGCCGACCATATAACGCCTCGAGTGGAGCCATCTCAATGCTGGATTGATAACTATTATTATATGCAAAATCCGCCAAAGGTAAGAACTGGTCCCACTGACCTCCAAAATCAATCACATAAGCCCTGAGCATATCCTCCAAAATCTGAACGGTACGCTCTGACTGGCCATCAGTCTGAGGGTGAAATGCTGAGCTGAGGTCTATCTTAGTGCCCATCTCGCTGTGCAAAGCTCTCCAGAAGTACGAAGTGAACTGAGGACCTCGATCTGATATGATAGACACCAGCACACCATGTAGCCGGACTATCTCTCGAATTTAAATCTGAGCCAGGCTCTCTATCGTATAAGTAGTAGCCACAGGGATGAAATGCGCCGATTTGGTCAATCTATCCACAATGACCCAAACCGCGTCAACCTACCGCAAAGTCCGAGGCAACCCAACCATGAAGTCCATGGTGATGCGCTCCTATTTCCACTGAGGAATGGGCATCTGCTAAAACAAGCCTCCTGGCCTCTGGTGCTCGTACTTGACCTGCTGACAGTTGAGACACCTAGCCACATACAACACTATATCCTTATTCATTCTCCTCCACCAGTAATGCTGCTTAAAATCACGATACATCTTCGTCGCCCCTGGATGAACAGAATACAGAGAACTGTGCACCTCTTCTAGAATCCTCTCCCTCAAGCCATCAATATCTGGAACACACAATCGGCCCTGAAGTCTCAAAACACCATCCTCACCCAAGGTAACCTCCTTGGCCCTACCCTGGACCACTGTATCCGAAGCTCTGCAAAACATGGATCATCAAACTGTCGAGCCTTAATCTCTCCCAGTAATGAAGATTGAGCAACCACATGAGCCAGAACTCGACGAGACTCTGAAAGATCCAATCTCACCAGGCGATTGGCCAAGGACTGAATGTCCAAGACTAAACGCCTCTCCTCAACTGCAACGTAGGCCATGCTACCCATACTCGCTGCCCTCCTGCTCAAAACATCTGCTACTACATTCGCCTTACCCGGGTGATACAGAATAGTGAGATCATAGTCCTTTAACAACTCAAGCCACCTCCGTTGTCTCAAATTAAGGTCCCTCTGCTTCAGCAAATACTGCAAACTACGGTGGTTAGTGTAGACCTCACAAGATACACCATACAAGTAGTGCCACCAAATTTTCAAAGCATGAACAATCGCCGCCAACTCTAAGTCGTGCACAAGATAATTCATCTCATGAACCTTTAGCTGGCGCGAAGCATACGCAATAACCCTGCAACCTTGCATCAACACACATCCCAATCCGACGCGTGAGGCGTCGCAATACACAGTGTACATCCCAGACTCGGAAGGCAATGATAGAATTGGTGCTGAGGTCAATGCTGACTTGAGCTTCTGAAATCTCTCCTCACAATCGTCAGACCATCAAAACAGGGCATTCTTCTGAGTCAATCTAGTTAGTGGAGCTGCAATAGAGGAGAATCCCTCAACAAATCGACGGTAATAGCCTACTAAACCTAGAAAACTCCTAATCTATGAAGCTGAAGTAGGACGTGGCCAGTTCTGCACTGCCTCAATATTCTGTGGATCAACCTTGATACCCTATCCAGAAACCACATGCCCCAAGAATGCCACAGACTCCAACCAGAACTCGTACTTCGAGAACTTAGCATATAACTTCTGCTCTTGCAAGGTCTGAAGCACAACTCTCAAATGCTGCTCGTGCTCACCAAGGCTCCGTGAGTAGATCAATATATCATCAATGAAAACGATAATGAAGGAGTCGATAAACGGCCCAAACACCCTATTCATCAAGTCCATAAATGCTGCTGGGGCATTGGTCAAGCCAAAGGACATCACTAGGAAATCATAATGACCATATCTGGTGCGAAATGCAGTCTTCGAAACATCAGAAGCCCGAATCTTCAACTGGTGGTAACCCAATCTCAGATCAATCTTAGAAAACACCGGAGCACCCTGCAACTGGTCAAACAAGTCATTGATGCACGGTAGAGGATACTTATTCTTGATGGTCACCTTATTCAACTAACGATAGTCAATGCCCATCCGCATAGACCAATCCTTCTTCTTCACAAATAAGACTGGAGCACCCCACGACGACATACTCGGCGTGATGAACCTCTTGGCCAACAACTCCTCAAGTTGCTATTTCAACTCCTTTAGCTCCCTAGGAGCCATACGATAAGGGGGAATGGAAATAGGCTGAGTACCTGGAGAAAAATCAATACAGAAGTCTATATCTCGATCTGGAGGCATGCCGGGAAGATCCGAAGGAAACACATCTAGAAACTCTTGAATAACAGGCGCTGAATCAATGGTAGGAGACACGGCGGTAGTGTCCCGCACGAAATCAAGGTAAGCTAAGCAACCCTTCTCGACCATGTGCCGAGCCTTCATAAAGGAAATGGCCCGGCTGAAAGCACTCACCGAAAAACCTCTCCACTCCAACCTCGGCAACTCAGGCATGGCTAATGTAACTGTCTTAGCATGGAAATCCAACAGTGCATGATAAGGAGATAGCCAATCCATGCCCAAAATAATCTCGAAATCAACCATATCGAGCAATAATAAGTCGGCTCTGGTCTCAAGCCCATATAAAGCAATCACACAAGATCGGTAGACCCAGTCTACTACCACAGATTCGCCCACATGAGTGGACACATACAAGGGAGAACCAAAAGACTCACGAGGAACATCCAGGAAATGAGCAAATAATGCTGAAACATATGAATAAGTGGATCCTTGATCAAATAACACTGAAGCCTCTCTACCACAGACTGAGATAATACCTGTAATCACAGCGTCTGAGGCCACTACGTCTGATCTGGCCGCAATAGCATAGAATCTGGATGAAGCACCCGAAGGCTGAGCTCTCTCAGAATGAGCTGGAGCTGACCGACCCCCTCCTGACTGACCTCCCCCTCTAGGACGGCCCCTGCCAACCTGACCCCACCCCTAGGTGGTCGTACCGCTGGTGCTGGAATCATAAGCTGGTGACTCTGCTACACGGCCTTGCCCCGATACCTGGGAAAAACCTCCATGTGTGACCCAGCTCCCCACACTCAAAGCAACCCCCTGGCACTACTGCTTGCTGCCCCGAAGAGGAAGAACCCTGAATAGCCAGTGAGCGGTGTGAATCATCTGTTAAAGCACTGAAATAAAAGCTAGAGGATCTCTGATGACTGGAATAATCGTTGGGTGCACTCTGGATGGCTGGAGGATGGTAGGAGCGCTCTGGCATGGCACTAATCCGAGGCCTCACTGAAACACCCCTGTGAGGTAGTGGTGGTGCTGAATATGAAGGCCTACTGAACTGACAACCTCCGAACTGACCCCTGCCCCTAGCTGGAGCACCCCTGAAGTCACCTGTGAACCTAGCCCTCTTGTCCTGCTGACCCTACTCCCTGTTCCTTAAACGATAACCCTCAATCCGTCGAGCTATCTTGGCTACAAGCTAGTATGGGGTACCCATCTCTACCTATCTAGCAATGAAGGTCTTGATACCCGAATGTAAGCCTGCCACAAACCGTCGCACCCTCTCGGCATCAGTGGGCAATATCATGAGAGCATGGCGGGATAACTCTGAAAACCTCACCTCATAATCCGTCACAGACATCTGTCCCTGCTCTAACCTCTCAAAATGACCCCAAAGCTCCTCTCTCTCAAACGGTGGAATGTATCTGTCCAAGAATAGCTGAGTGAACTTACTCCAAGGGATAGAAGGAGAATGGATGGCCTGCTAAGATCATATGACTGCCACCAGCGGCGAGCTCTGCCCTCAAGCTGAAATGTGGTGAAGTCCACCCCATGTGACTCTAGTATCCTCATATTGTGCAGTTTGTCCCTGCACCTATCGATGAAATCCTGGGCATCCTCACCCCGCTCACCCCCGAAGACTGAAGGGCGAAGTCGGGTCCATCTATCAAGCATCTTCTACTGGTCACCCTCTGCGACTTGACTGGGATCTGGTTGTGCTACGATAGGCTGAACTCCACCCACGGCGGTGTACCCGGAGTGTGATGTGCTGCTCCCTGTCCGGTGGCCTGAACGGTAGGGGTCTGAACTCCCCCTCCCGCCTGGGAAGTAGCAGGGTCCGCTTGAAGTACGCCTTCCTGGGACATAGTGTCCATAAATCTCAACATGCGGCCCATGACCTCCTGGAAGCCTGGCGCCGTCATAAAATCCGTTGGAGCAAGAGCAACTGGAGGTAACTCATCCTGCTCCTCGATAATAGGATCCTCAAGTGGTGCAACTGGTATAACTCTGGGACGCCCTCGTCCCCTACCTCGAACAAGAGCCCTACCCCTACCACGACCTCGAGCGGCAGGGGTAGCAGCCTCCCCTGGATCAGGAACATGAGAAGCACGCATCCTCACCATCTGTGAGAGAGTAGAAGATCAATTTGAGTACATCATCGATTGCACGATAGCATATGAACAAAGGAGTTTCTTAACGCCATGTAGCCTCCTGAAGATAAGTACAGACATCTCCATATCGATCCGCAAGACTCTACTGGGTTTGCCCGTGACTCGTGAGACTACGTGAACCTAAAGCTCTGATACCACGTTGTCACAACCCAAATCCTGATTCAGGTCGTGATGGCGCCCAACAGCGGGATTAGGCCAGCCAACATAGAAGACACTAGGTGATACCCCTTCCCCGCCAGATTAAACATGTCGGAAATTACCAGTTTTTAACAATTTAACATGATGATATGACAAAAAACAAAAAGCAAAATCGCGAAGGCACAGGGCCAATACAAAGCACATATATAGATATACAGCCCAAACCCAAAATATATACTACGTGTGTTCTAGGAACTAGTGTCACGAGTGTCACAAGAAACTATCAGGATACACAGTGATAATATATGTACAAGTCCACAGTCCGAATGAAATAGACAGGGAAAATGACAAAAGAAACTCCAGGGTGCTGCCAAGAATCGCCAGGAAGAGAAGCTCACCATGAATTCTAAATCCCACGAGTCAATATCTAGCACTTGCTTGACAGTAAGAAGTACCAGCCTCCGAACCTGTACAATCAAGTACGGAAAAAGAGGAAGTGCAGCATGAGTACATACGTAAATATGTACCCAGTGAGTATCCCGTCTAATCTCGAGGAAGTAGTGACGAGAGGTCGACTCGATACTCACTAAGGTCCAACAGTGATAATATTAGACATGATATAAGGAAAATAATAGGCATGTAAGACAAATAAACATCAAAATGCATCAATATGAGGTATCCAAATAATGGTTGAAATCAAGCAAGTCCTGTATTTGCCGTGGCGTACGACCCGCTCCCAGAAAGGTAGTCACTCTCTGTCCCACCGTCCCTTGAAAATCTCCCTAAAAGCTTGAGGTTGAAGATGAGAATGGAAGATTTTGGCTAAGTCCCATATTTAAAAGAGACTGCCCAGCTAAAGCTTCACTGCGATCGCGACAAGAGGCTTGCGATCGCGAAGGCAAACTGGCTAGACCTCTGTGATCGCGGCTGAGATCCTGCGATCATGAAGAACAAATTTGCCCGGCCTAGATGTGACCCTATGCGATCGCGAAGATGGGTTGCGATCGCGAAGGTATAGGCTCCAGCCTTCCGCGATCGCACAGACAGATCTGCGACCGCAAAGGCCAAGGACCCAACCCTCCGCGATCGCAAAGAGGAAGCTGCGATCGCATAGCACACCCAACATCACAACCAACTTCCTTCTCTGCGATCGCAACCCTCCTTCTGCGATCGCAGAGAAGAAAACCAGACAACAAAAATTTGGTTTTTCCAACTTAGCTCCCGGGGGTCTAAAACCCACCCGAGCCTCTCGGGACCCCGTCCAAAAGTACTGACAAGTATGTATTCATGATACGGACTCGCTCGAACTTTCGGAACATGAAAAACAACAACGAAACCCAAAATTCTACCCCAAAATCAAATTGAATCAACTTAAGAACTTAAGAATCCTAGAATTCACTTCAATGCACTGAACCGGCCTATACTACTCGGAATGTCTTCAAATTTTGCAGACAAGTCATAAATGACTATACAGAACTATTCTCGGCCCGGAATTCCATTCGGACCTCGATAGTACAAAATCACGTCCCAAACCAAATTTCAAACATAAGGAAATCCTGATTTCTATTTCGGGCGCCGAAATGCTCCTTGGCCATCGAAAACCCGAGCTGAACATACGCCCAAGTCGGAAATCATCATATGGAGCTACTAGAGCTGCCAGAACTCGATTTCGAGGTTGTTTGCTCAAAATGTTGACCAAAGTCAAACTTTTCCAAATAGGCCAACCTTAAGGTACCAAGTGTTCCCAAAATCACCCAAACCATCCCCAAATCCTGAACCACCCGATCCCGCAAGTCATAAAGCACGAATAGCCTCTATGGAAGGTTTCATTTAAGGAAACGGGATCCTAATACACAAAACGACCGGCTGGGTCATTACAACATGCGTATATAAACAATATGTACCCAATGAGTATCCAGTCTAATCTCGAAGAAGTAGTGACGAGAAGCCGACGTGATACTTACTAGGGTCAAAATAATATGGTTTAAATGTAAGGCTAAGCAGGAATAACAGTCATGAATAATAATGAAGACAAGAGCAAAAAATAACATTTACAATTTCCTTTACGTGTCAAGTTTTCTAGCATATGAATTACCTAGTTTTCCTTTTTCATGATATTCAACAGATACATATTCACAAAACACCCCAACAATTAACAAACACATAATATGCCGTGAACGTGCGGCCGATACGATGCGAAAATAAATATGCACTGCCAAAAGGCCGAACGACTCGAACCATAGATGCATCTATTACTCCGCTCGTGAATCGAACATGCGACGCAGTTGATATAATAATAGGGATACCTCGCTCGCGAATCATACATGCGACGCGGGTACCCGTATACATACACAATTAACAAGAAATCAGGAATTTAGTAGAGAATATACTTACAGAAATGGATTCAATAATATAAATTTTTGAATGTAACCTCCTAGATGTTCACTTAATAATTCAAGGATTTTAGGAAACCTAAATTACATTTAAGATTATAGATACGACACATAAAACATGCTTGTGAATCCTAAAACTACCCGACATAACATAATAGTAGCTACGCACGGACTCTCGTCACTTCGTGCGTGCGTAGACCCCCCAATAAAGATATGCAATCATTTATATTCACCTATGGGGACAATTACCTCTTACAAGGTTAGAAAGGAGACTCACCTCATGTCAAGTCTACTCCCCGGGTCAAGAACGCGCCCGAAACTCCTAATTCGTCTCCCAGGACTCGAAACTAATCAAATCTATACTCAAAAGTATGAAATTCCCCTACTTAATGATTATTTCAGCCTCCATTGAAAAAATCCCAAAATACACCCCGAGGCCCACATGCTCGGATTCCGGAAATTTTCGAAGGAAACACTCACCCATAACCTAAAGATCAACATTATATAGGTTTTGTATGATTTCATAACTAATTCTTTGGTAATTCTCTCGTTTTCATAAAAACCCTAGGTTTTACTCTAACCCATGGTTTCTACTAATTTATGTGTTAATCTACCTAAGAATTTAAGTATTAAACTAAATTTAGGGTAGGAATCACTTACCTTATAGTAGCTAGGTCGGTTATCTCTTTTGCATGCTCTAAATATCGCCCAAGGATGAAGAAAGTGTTAAAAAATGGTGAATTCCCGTATTTAAAACAACCTCACTACCTATAGATTTTTCGTACCTGCGGCTCGAGGACCGCACCTGTGGTCTCGCATCTGTGAGAAAAATCTCGCACTTGCGGAGAAGGGGAAGGGGGCCTGGTTTCGCACCTGCGGCTCCGCTTTTGCGAACAGTGATCCGCACCTGAGGAAAATAGGCAGCTCCCTCAAGGTTGCACCTGCGAGGCTGGGACCGCAGAAGCGGTCTCGCATCTGCGGCTAGCCCTCCGCAGGTGCGGTCGCACCAGATCTGGTGCACCAGCAATCATTTGAGGCTGGTTTTTGCCTCGCTCGATACCCGAATGGTATCCGGGCCCACCCGAGACCCCGTACAAATATACCAACAAGTTTTAAATCATTATACGGACTCACTTGAGCCTTCGGAACGTCCAAAACAATGCTAAATCTAAAAATCATACTCCAAAACCTATTGGATCAAACTTCAGGACTTTAAGTTCTTGAATTTGCTTTCAATACGCTGTACCTACCTATAATACTCGGAATGAAACCAAATTTTGCAAGCAATTCATAAATAATATAATGGAACTATTCCCGGTCTTGGAATTCTGTTTGGACCTCGATAACACAAAAACACATCCCAAACCTCAATTTGAACTTAAGGAAATTCTTATTTCACTATTAGGCGCCGAAACGCTCCCGAGTTATCCAAATCTCGTTCCGAACATACGCCCAAGTCCAAAATCATCATACGAACCTACCGAAACCTTCGAATCTCGATTCCGAGGTCGTTTACTAAAAATGTTGACCGAAGTCAAACTTGGCCTTAAAGGCCAACCTTAAGGAACTAAGTGTTCCTAAACCATTCCAAACTCCTCCAAATCCCAAACCACCCGTCCTCGCAAGTCATAAATCAGTAAAAGAAACTACGAGAACCCTCATTAGGTGCACGAGGTCCTAGAACACAAAACGACCGGCCGGGTCGTTACAATACCTTTCCAGTGATCACCACTTGGATTATGTGTATATCTAGACAACTTACAAACCACAAAGGCAATACCTGGCCTAGTGCAGGGCATAGCATACATTAAACTACCAATTTCACTAGCATAATCTAATTGACTAACAGATCTTCCGAGGTTCTCAACCATCTTGATATAAGCATCAAATGGAGTATTAAATTCTTTAACACCCAAATGATTAAATTTTGAAAGAACCTTGTCAATATAGTGAGACTGACATAAGGCAAAACCATTACTATGTCTTTTGGCTTTAATCACTAAGATAGTATCTAACTTCTCCCAAATCCTTCATTTTGAATTGAGAAGTTAAATACTTTTTGGTTACATTTATGCCTTGCATATTTCTTCCTATGATTAGCATGTCATCAACATAAAGACATACTATCACTCCATAATCCTTTGTGTGATGACCCTATAGGTCATCTCATGTTGTCAAACCTAAATATGTGATCCAAAGCCTTAAAATTCATGTTTTAGCCTTTCTTGATTTGTATGCGCAGTCCGAGCGTCTCTCCGGAAAGCTTTTATGTTAAAAACTTATAAAAATAAGACATTTTGCGTAAAACTTTATTTGAGATGATTTCGGTCAAAAGTTTTGCTAAACGGACCCGGATTCATATTTTGACGATCCTGGTGGGTCCGTATAGTAATTTGTGACTTGGGCGTAAGCACAAAATCGAAATCGGAAGTCCCTAGTCCGAGATATCAGACTTTTTTGAAATTTGATAGTTAAAGGCTAAATGAATTGAAAATGTTTGACCAAAGTTTGAATTTTTGGATAACGGGTCCATATTTTGGTTATGGGACACGGTATAGGTCTAATACCACATTTATGACTTTTCTGTGAAATTTGGTGAGAAACGAAGTTGGTTTGACGTGATTCAGATGTCCAGTTGTGAAAATACAAATTTCAAAGCTTTCTTGAAAATTTCATTTGATTTGGTGTTCAATTTTTAGTTCCAGAAGTTATTTTAGCAATCTGACCGCGCGAGCAAATTCGTATGATGTTGTTAGACTTGAATGCACTTTTGGTTTAGAGCTCCGAGGGCTCGGGTGAGTTTCAGATAGGCTACAAAGTGAATTTGGACTTAGAGAATTTGTTGGTGTGCTTCAGTTCTTGTTGCAGGCCTCTGATCTTGCATTTGCGAGATTAGGCATCGCAATTGCGACATCTTAGAGTTTCGCATTTGCGAGCTTCTCATTGGAAATGCAAAGCGAAACTGGACCACACATGTTTTGCAATTGCAAAAGAGCCTTCGCATTAAATGCGACACATCCAGAGTTCGTAGAAAATGCGACATCTGCAGATGATGAAATAGGACTTAGACGGGATTTTGGTTCATTTCCCAAATTTTCAAACCTAGAAGCACAATAGATGATTTTCCAAAGAACGTTTCTTCCCCAAATCATTGGTAAGTGATCATAAACTAATTTCTTTCAATCTTTCACTAGTTTTCCTATTATTTAAAAAATCTAATGTTTTCATGGTGAAATTGGGGGGTTTTGGGTAGAAACTAGGGATTTGATATATTGGGGATTTAGACCTCAAATTGAGGTCGGATTCAAAAACTATTTATATAACCAGATCTAGGGGTGAATGGGTAATCGAGTTTTGGTCCGAATTTCGGGTTTGGACCAAGTGAGTCGGGGTGTTGACTTTTGTTGACTTTTTCAAAATGGCCTAAATTGAATTCTTTACAATCGTGGGTAGTTCCTATGGCTTTATTTGAATTGTTTGGTTGGTAATTTGTTAGATTCTATTGCTTCGGAGGCTTGTTTGAAGGGAAAAATAGTGATTGAGCTTTGAGTTTGGCCATTGGAGCAAGGTAAGTGTCGTGTTTAACCTTAACTGGAGGGATTAGGACTTAATTGTCTACTTGATACATGTTTAGATGTTGGGTACTACATATAGGTGAGGTGATGAGTACCTATGCATTGTTGTCAGGTTATAGCATGCGGGTGAGTCTTATTCTTGTAATGTTGCTTTCATTGATCATATTACTCATGCTTAGACTGGTTAATGTGATGTTGATCATGATTATCATGTTTACGGACTTTGGTATTGATTGAGTGTTGAATCAAGTTGAGGTTGGTATTGTGGAACCAAATGTTGAAGTAAGATTTGATCTTGTTGTTTTTATCTCCCTATTGTCATTGTTTATTGTTTTGGTGAGGGAGAGTGTTAATGCACGAAGGGTGATGTCGTGCCGTTTCTATTTACTTTATGTGAGGTTGAGAGTGTTAATGCATGAAGGGTGATGCCGTGCCATATTGCGAGTGTAATGATGAAGGTTGATGCCGTGACATGTTATGAGAGTTAATGCACGAAGGGTGACGTCGTGCCAATTCTATTAATTTTATGGTGCGGATAAGAGTAAAAGCATGAAAGCTGATATCGTACACTTTTCTTTTACTGTGTCCATTAATTCTTATTGGTTCATAGTATATTACTGTTCAAGTTATCTTTCTACTGTAATTCTCTATTTCGCATTTCCCCTCAACAAGTTTCCCCTCCCGATATTACCTGTTTAGTTCTTTATTGTTATTTGTATATACACTATTAAATAGTAATGTTTTGATTGTAGGTGTCTTATCTTAGCCTCGTCATCACTTCGTCGAGGTTAGGCTCTACACTTAAAAGTACATGGGGTCAGTTGTACCAATATTGCACTCTGCACTTTCTGTGCAGATTTCGGTACCAGCTCTGGTTGATCGAGAGTTTAGCTATTGGACCCGCTATCCGGAGGTAGCTCTATCGGCTTTCATAGACCTTTAAGTCCTCATCTATCTTTTCTGTTTTACTATTTCTTTCATTCAAGCAGTTGTAATTCTTTCAGACTTGTATAAATTCTAGAATGCTCGAGAATTGTGACACCCGATCCGGGTAGTGAAAAATGATGCAGTTGTTATAATACTCCGCACTCTTTATAACTTATTTCCTGTTAATTCCTGAATTGTATTAGAATTTATTCAATAATACTTTAACGTCGTCTCTCCTATCAAGTGGGATGTTAGGCGCCATCACGGTCCCGACTGTAGGAATTTCGGGTCGTGACACTTTGTGAATTCAGAATAAATGCATTTGTCTCCTCTGTTATGTTTAAGAGCATTTGATAATTTAACACTATCAAATTTTTCATGCTATTGTTTTGGAGCTTGTTTAAATCTATACAAGGACTTAACTAATTTACAACCTTTCTTCTCATTTCCAGGAAGCTCAAACCCTTCGAGTAGCTCCATATAAACTTCTTCATTAAGATCACCATTTAAGAATGATGTCTTAACACCGATTTGATGGACATTTTGATTATGTATTGATTCCAAAGCAAACAATACTCTTATTGAGGTAATATCGTCCATAAGAGCATATGTGTAAAAATAATCTACTCCTGCCTTTTCTCTAAATCCTTTGGCTACTAGTTTAGCTTTAAAAGTCAGTAGAGAACCATCAGTATTGTATTTTATTCTAAAAACCATTTACACCAAATAGGTACAATATTAGAAGGTAAATATGCCCATACCCATGTATCTAGGGGTGACAAACGGGCGGGTCAGGTCGGATATGAGCGGGTTAAAATGAGTAATTTAAAAATTGGATAAATTATTCGACCCGACCCATATTTGAGACGGATAAAATACAAGTTTATCCGACGGATGATATGGATATCCATATTATCCATGGCTTCTTAAATATGATCACTTATGAGAGACTTCCTAGTCTTTCAAATTTGAGGAACTCCAATTTGAGGCTTTACGAATGTAAAAGTTAAACACATTAGTTATCCATTTGGTTAACCATGTTCTAAGTGGATAATATGGTTCTTTATCCATATTCTACCCATTTTTAAATGGTTCATTATCCAGCCCATTTTTAAATGGTTCATTATCCAATCCATTTTTTGATGGATAATATGGGTGAATAACTATTTTCTTTTAACCATTTTTTCACCTCTAGATGTACCATTAGATAAAAGATAATCCATTTCATCACTTACAACTTCTTTTCAGAATGCAGAATCCCGCGAAGCCATAACCTCACTATAGGTTTTAGGATCATCTTCTAAATTTAAAATAATAGGTATTTATTTAATACACCATCTCTACTTCCTTCTACCAAAAAGACTAGTGCTTGAGAAGAAATAAAGTTAGAACCTATAATTTTTTTCTTTTCTAACTCTTTGACTTTTCCTTGGTTCTACAAGAGATTCCATTTCCTTTCTTTTATTGTTAGAAGAAGAACTAGGTTTGGCACAATTTTCTTGAGTTACTGCATTATCGCAAATGCTTGCGTTACCATCTTGTTTTGTATCCTCTTTTGAATTATTAGATTCGCCGATAAACTTTGTTTCCAAGAACTCAACATATTTAGATTCCACAATATATTTAGACTCAATGTCCAATAACATGTATGCCTTTGNTACCAAAAAGACTAGTGCTTGAGAAGAAATAAAGTTAGAACCTATACTTTTTTTCTTTTCTAACTCTTTGACTTTTCCTTGGTTCTACAAGAGATTCCATTTCCTTTCTTTTATTGTTAGAAGAAGAACTAGGTTTGGCACAATTTTCTTGAGTTACTGCATTATCGCAAATGCTTGCGTTACCATCTTGTTTTGTATCCAAAACTTTCAGAGACGGGATGGAAAGTCTTTCATGAGAAGAGATGGTAGGCTTGATACGGATTTAGATAAAAGATAATCCATTTCATCACTTACAACTTCTTTCCAGAATGCAGAATCCCGCGAAGCCATAACCTCACTATAGGTTTTAGGATCATCTTCTAAATTTAAAATAATAGGTATTTATTTAATACACCATCTCTACTTCCTTCTACCAAAAAGACTAGTGCTTGAGAAGAAATAAAGTTAGAACCTATAATTTTTTTCTTTTCTAACTCTTTGACTTTTCCTTGGTTCTACAAGAGATTCCATTTCCTTTCTTTTATTGTTAGAAGAAGAACTAGGTTTGGCACAATTTTCTTGAGTTACTGCATTATCGCAAATGCTTGCGTTACCATCTTGTTTTGTATCCTCTTTTGAATTATTAGATTCGCCGATAAACTTTGTTTCCAAGAACTCAACATATTTAGATTCCACAATATATTTAGACTCAATGTCCAATAACATGTATGCCTTTGTGTTCTCAACATATCCTACAAATATGATTTTAATTCCTCTAGGTCCTAACTTAGTTCTTTTAGGATCTGGAATTCTATAATAGGCTAAACAACATTATACCCTTAAGAAATTTAAGTTAGGTTTTCTTATTTTACATAATTCATATGGTGAAACCTTAAACTTATTTGAAGTTACTCTATTTTGAACAAAACAAGTCATTAACAACATCCCCCCCCCCACACACACACACAAACAAATTTGTTGGTAATTTTGCATCTAAAAGCATTGCATTAACCATATCTACCAATATTCTATTTTTACTTTAAGCAAGTCTATTTTGTTGTGGGGTATACGGTGCACTAACTTGGTGAATCAGGCCATTTTCTTCACAAAATACCAAAAAATTAATTGGAAAGATATTGGCCTCCTCGATCACTATGTAGGATTTTAATCTTCTTTTCCAATTGATTTTCAACTAATGCTTTGTAAATCTTAAACATATCAAATGCTTGATCTTATTGAGGTAATCTTGGCCATAGGAGCATATGTGTCAAAATAATCTAGTCGTGACTTTTGTCTAAATCCTTTGGCTACTAGTCTAGCTTTAAAAGTTTGTAAAGAAGCATCAATATTGTATTTTCTTCTAAAAATTCATTTACACCCAATAAGTTTAGTATTAGAAGGTAAATCTGCCAATACACATGTACCATTAGATAAAAGAGAATCCATTTCATCATTACAACTTATTTCCAGAAAGAAGAATCCCGCAAAGCCATAGCCTCACTATAGGTTTTAGGACCCTCTTTTAAATTTAAAATAATGGATATTTTATTAAATAGCTCATCTATACCTCTATCATGCCCCAGGGGGGAGGGGAGGGGGGGGGGGGAGACCAACACCCGGTGCCTCACCTATCTTCGCGTACCAATGTGCGACTAAGGGACTCTGAACATATAATGTCATACCTTGGCCATGGGCCACATTGCAAGACAATATGCGAACGCTGACTAAACATTAATATAAAGCTGGTCCAACAAGGCCGTCATAACTACTTCAGCTGACAACCCACAAAATATACATACAAGGCCTACAAGCCCAACATACTGCACTAACTGACATGATATGTCTACAAGCCTCTTCTGATTGATGTACTATGATCGGAATAGGGCCTCGACCTACCCATAAGATATACAAATATATAAACAAGATGTACATAAACTCTAGGCCTGTAAACTCCGAAAGACGTGGAGCTTATCGATCAAGTTGAACTCGGGCAACATCTACTAAAGAAATCTACCCGTTTGTCTATCTGAAT
This sequence comes from Nicotiana rustica, assembly GCA_005239535.1. Classification (NCBI taxonomy): domain Eukaryota; kingdom Viridiplantae; phylum Streptophyta; class Magnoliopsida; order Solanales; family Solanaceae; genus Nicotiana; species Nicotiana rustica. The sequence goes on from ML499118.1 coordinate 91,408, forward strand.
CTGCATCATGGAATGTAGTGTCCCTAAAAAAGGGACGTTAGTATGAAATAATGTACTAAGTATGTAAGACAACAGAATAACTGAAAGTTGAAACTAAATTGATAATATAATTTAAAGTAAATGGGAATGAATCATAATCTGAAGATATGCTTACCTCCTGATACTGATTCACCTCTCTCAATATAGTAAGTAAAATAGTTGCCTGAACCTGTAAGGCTCAAATTGGGACCACATCTGATAAATGAGTGCACGACAGCTTCCTTGGTGGAGGGCATGGATATTTCCTGTATTCAGGATTATGCCCAGACCCTAGAGGATCGTAAGCGCCAGCAAAGGGTAGATAGGGAGCAGGATAGGGTCCAACATAAGAGGGCGAAATTTGTAGGGTATTCTCATGACTTCAGAGGTAGTGTTAGGCCCCAGTTTTTGAGGAGTTCAGCGCCACCTGTAGCTAGTGCTCCTCCACAGCTTCAGAGGCCTCGATATGATCGATTTACCTATTCTGGTCCAGGTCAGAGTTCGGGGGCATCAGACTCGCAATATCATAGGGATACTAGTCAGATGAGACCCCCAACACTCCATTATGATCAGTGTGGCAAGGCCCACTTTGGATTGTGCCGTCGAGGTTCTTATTCGTGCTATTCTTTGGGGCAGCCTGGCCATATGATGCAGGATTGTCTTAACAGCGAAGGTGGTGGTATGGCTCAGCCAGCTAGATCCATGTCTGGTTCTTCCTTATCAGTTCGACCTCCAGCACGGGGTTTTCAGCAGTCGACAGGTCGTGGTAGAGGTAGGGGTGCAGTGCCGAGTTCGAGTGGTGCTCAAAATCGAACCTACGCTCTAGTAGGTCGACAGGATCTCGAGTCATCTCAGGATGTTGTTATAGGTATATTGTCTGTGTTTTTTTACGATGTATATGCGTTGATTGATCCGAGATCTACATTATCATATGTTACAGCTTTTGTGGCTAATAAGTTTGGCATTGAACCTGAATTGATAAGTAAACCACTTGCGGTATCTACTCCGATAGGAGATTCTGTGATTGCTAGAAAGGTATATAGAGATTTCATAGTGATGATTTGTAGTCGTCAAACCTCGACGAATTTATTTGAATTAGAAATGGTTGATTTCGACGTGATAATGGGAATGGACTGGTTGGCCTCATGCTATGCAAATGTTTATTGTCGTACGAAGATGGTTAGTTTTCAATTTCCTGATGAACCCATCATCGAATGGAAAGGGTACATTGCTACGCCGAAAGGTAGGTTTATTTCCTATATTAAGGCAAGGAAGATGATATGAAAAGGTTACATTTATCATGTTGTTCACGTTAGGGATGCGGAGACGAAGCCGCCTACTCTACAATCAATCCCCGTGGTCAATGGATTTCCAGATGTTTTCCCATATGAACTCCCAGGGCCTTCCTCCTGAAAGGGAGATTGAGTTTAGCATTGATGTATTGACTGACACTCAACCTATATCTATTCCTTCATACAGGATGGCCTCGGCAGAGCTGCAGGAGTTGAAGGCTCAGTTGAAGGACTTGCTTGATAAGGGCTTTATTAGGTGTAGCACTTCATCTTGGGGTGCGCCAGTCCTGTTTGTGCGGAAGAAAGACGGTTCGTTACAGATGTGTATCAATTATCGACAGTTGAATAAGTTTACTATAAAGAATAAATATCCACTTCCAAGGATTGACGACCTGTTTGACCAACTCCAGGGTGCCAAGTATTTCTCCAAGATTGACTTACGGTCAGGGTATCATCAGGTGAGGGTTAAGGAGAAGGATATTCCAAGATATGGGCACTTTGAGTTCTTGGTGATGTCGTTCGGGCTAACAAATGCCCCAACAGCCTTTATGGATCTCATGAATATTGTACTCAGGACCTATCTTGATATTTTCATGATCGTATTCATTGATGGCATTATGGTGTATTCTCCTTCCGAGGCAGAACATGCGGGCCACTTGCGGATAGTATTACAGACGCTTCAGGATCGTAAGTTGTATGCTAAGCTCTCCAAATGTGAATTATGGCTGAACTCAGTAGCATTCCTTGGCCATGTGATATCTGATGAGGGTATTAGTGACGCCACTCAAAAGATCGATGCAGTAAAGAATTGGCCGNTGAGGGTATTAGTGCTGACACTCAAAAGATCGATGCAATAAAGAATTGGACGAAACCTACAACACCATCAGAAGTCTGCAGCTTCCTAGGGCTAGCAGGATATTATAGGCGATTTGTAGGTTAACATAGAAAGATACTAAGTTCTAGTGGTCTGACGCTTGTGAACAAACATTTCAGGAGTTAAAGAATCGATTGACAACTGCGCTAGTGCTCACTCTCCCAGAAGGAACAAAAGGTTATGTGGTATATTGTGATGCCTCAGGTATAGGTTTGGGGTTGTATTGATGCAAAATGGGAAGGTGATTGCTTATGCATCAAGACAATTGAAGAAACATGAAACGAATTACCCGACCCATGATTTGGAATTGGCTGTAGTAATATATGCCTTGAAGATATGGCGGCAATACTTATACATCGTCCATGTTGACATCTACACATATCACAAGAGTTTACAATACATCTTCAAGAAGAAGGAGTTGAATTTGATGCAGCGTAGGTGGCTTCAATTAATGAAAGATTACGATGACGAGACATTGTACCATCCCTTTGAAAGTTTACTGAAGGAGTTGAATTTGAGGCAGCGTATGCCTTTGAGTTCTCTGCATATCCTACCAATATGCTTTTAATTCCTCTAGGTCCTAACTTAGTTATTTAGGATCTGGAATTCTATAATTGGCTATACAACCCCATACCCTTAAGAAATTTAACTTAGGTTTTCTTCCTTTACATAATTCGTATGGTGAAACCTTAAACTTCTTTGAAGTTACTCTATTATGCACAAAACAAGCCGTTAACAAAGCGCCCCCCAACAAACTCGTTGGTAATTTTGCATGTAAAAGCATAGCATTAACCATATCTACCAACATTCTATTTTGCCTTTCAGCAAGACCATTTTGTTGTGGGGTATACATTGCACTAACTTGGTGAATCAGACCATTTTCTTCACAAAATACAGAAAATTCATTGGAAAGATATTCGCCTCCTCGATCACCATGTGGGATTTTAATCTTCTTTTCCAACTAATTTTTAACTAATTCTTAGTAACTCTTAAACATATCAAATACTTGATATTTTGTTTTCATTAAGTAAACATGTGTATATCTGGAATGCTCATTAGTTAATCCTTTGATGTCTCTTCTATTCCTCTGGTTGATCATGTTGATGATCCCTATAACAAATATTTATCCGTTGATCCTTTAGGTCTTGCTGGTCTTGTTGATGGCTTTTCTAGTCCTTTACGTGACCATGTTGATTTTCCAGTTGATACTTCTAATCTGTTGAGGCTACGTTCGTTGAATAAGTGTCACGACCAAAATTTTCCACCTTAGGATGTCACAATGGCACCTAGTCACTAGGTGAGTTTAACATGCATAGAGAAATAGCGTAAATAATACTAAACACCAAATTAATCCATTACACTACTATAATAGAACTCAACAGTATAATAATCAACGGTTTCCCAAAACCTAGTGGAATAGAGTCATAAGCTCGACAAGAATGTACTAATAGTCTCGTAATATAATATTGTTTTGAAACAAGAAACAAAACATAGAATTTCTAAAAATAGAAGGTGACTCTGATGCCTTCGGACGTCGAGCAAGTATAACTTGAAGTCTCCAAAAGCAGCTAGTCAATAAATCTCTAGCGTCCAACATGGTAGACGAACCTGGATCTGTACAATAAATATGTAAAAACGTAGTATGAGTGTACCACAACGATACCCAGTAAGTATCAAGCTTAACATCGGTAAAGTAGTGACGAGTCCAGGTCAAGATATCTACTAGGACAAGACAAATGGAACAAAAATATAATTACCAGAAGTAATGGAACTTGGATAAATGAATAATAACAAAGCAGTCCAAAATGTAAACTAATGATGGAATTGTAACAATAAAGATAACAAGAAGGAAGCAAATAACGAGGAAAAAAAAATCAAACAAGGATAAAACGGGCAATACAAGGAAGAATAAAAGCAACAAGATCTATTCAACCAATTACTCTTTTCAATATGAAATGCACATCTAGAATCACAACCGAGGTACAACCTCCTATTCACATTTCTCAATTTCAATTATAATCGTTCCTTATATCACCACAGGCATCCTTGCAGTTAGTTTTGAAAATTGTTTTTTTCAAAATAGCTACTAGCGTTTTAGCCCAAATGGCTTCAAATATTTTCCCTAATAGCAACACGCGTACCAAGACCACCTTATCTCGCCGAATGCGTATCAACACATAGCCTTATACCACTGCATGCATATCAACATCACAACATAATCACAACTCGCACCACAAGTGCCCATATGCCACATCTTGCCAAAAGAAAATCAACAACATCAATATTTTCACAACAAATAGCCCATGGCTAAACCACATTGTGTACAAGAATCTCAACAATAACAAAATGAATGTGAATTGATCAACAAGAAAGATATCTCAATATTGAAATTTTTTGCCTCGAGGTGATAACAACATTTATAATTTCAACACCAACAACTCTACAAGAAGATATTCCACAAAATAACAACTTCAAGCAAAGGTAATTCAACAATTTAAGAAGTGACACGACAATAAGGAAGGCAATAACTTCAACTAAAGCATTTAAGAGCAAATAAAAAGTAAGAGGTGGGAAAAGTATTAACAATGTCAAATAAATCATGTAAGGGTGGATTAACAAGCGAGAGATATAACATGCTAGTACGATTCAATTTAAGGCAGTTAAAGAGTTTAAATAACATAGACTGGTCAACTACCATGTATATCCCATGTACCTACTCTTCCTCTTGCGTACAGGGCTTTCACAAATACAAATAGCACAATCAACCCAATTAAGGGGTAGTTCCCCCACATAAAGTTAGGCATGATACTTAACTCAACTAGGCCAACGCAACCCTCGAAAATAGTTTTTCACTAAAATTCGCCTCCTCATGGCTCAAATCTAATAAAAAGTTACTTAATATCATTACGAGTCCATATATGTGATTAGTTTTCAAATCCGAGTCCAACTCGACTCTCACAACTTAAATTCTCATTTTTCAAAAACTTGACAAAGTTTTCAAATTTCTCTTTGATTCACATAAATTTAATGTTAAATCTAAGATATTTTCATGAAATATAGTAGTAAATTGATCAGAATCACTAACCTAATATTTACAGATGAAAACCACCTCATCGAATTTCCTCCTATCGAATGTAGGGTTCTAAATGTGAAAATGAGACTAAAATCCCAACTTTCCAGCCTTTATGTGCAGTTGCAGATGATGCAAATGTGACGCAATAGCGAATCAGGTACCAAATTTTCAAACACCAACAGCCTCCTCAGAAGTCGCAAGTTCGACAAACACATCGCAATTACGAAGCTGGCAATCATCGCAGAAGCGACTAAGTGGTCGCAAATGCGTCCCAAGCCCAAGCCTGCTAACTTCGCAAATGCGAAGGGGAAAGTCACAACTGTGACATCATACCACCCCCTGCAGTCTTTGCAAATGCAAGCTTGGTTCTCACAAATGCGACATCAAAGCGCCATCATACTAGCAAATTCCAGTTTCAGTCCAAACCACTCTGCGATGCGTCCGAGACTCATCTGAGCCCTCGGGCCTCCAAACCAAACATCGACACAAGTCTAAAAATATCATACGAACTTGCTAGCACAATAAAAGCAAAATAATAACATCTAGAACTACGAATCAAACAAAATACATGAATTTCAAAGTAAAGTACAAGAACCTTTAGAATTGCAATCAAGCGTCCAAATCCCATCAAATCAACAGCAATTGACTCCAAATTTTGCAGACAAGTTCTAACAACATAATGGACGTATTCCTAGTCCCAAAACCAAATTCTGAACCCGATAGCAAAAAATCAACATACGGTCAAACTTTTCAACCTCAAATTGCCAATTATTTGGCAAACAAAACTTAAATAAACCTACGATCTACTAAATTTTGTTTTAGGGCATACACCTTAGCCCAATAATCAAGATAAAAAACTATCAGAGCCATCAAAATACCGTTTCAAGGTCGTTTTCACAAAAGTCAAATATTGGTCTACATAATCAACATAGGCTTCTAAGCCAAGAGTCAAAGAGTCTAAATTAACCCAAAATCTTCTCGGAACGAAAACCAATCAAACCGGAAGTCATAAAATTTAAATTACACATGTCTAAAGCGTCAAAAATGGAAACATGGTTCAATACACAAAACGACCGGTCAGGTCGTTACATTTCCCCCCCTCCCCCCTAAAACAAACATTCATCCTCGAACGTGCATAAAGACATACCTGAAGTGACGAGAAGGTGAAGATAGCAACTCCGCATGTCGTGCTCGGTCTCCCTTGTTGCCTCCTCGACCAAATGACCCCTCCATTGAACCTTCACTAATGCAGTGTTCTTTGTTATTAACTCCCGGACTTGTCTGTCCAAGATAGCCATTGGATCCTCAACATAAATCAAATCCTTGTCCAATTGGACTGAACTTAATGTAAAACATGCGACAGATTGCCATAATACTTCTGAAGCATGGAAACATGTAACACAGGGTGAACTGCCGATAGGATTGGTGGCAATGCACACTTGTAGGCCACCTAACGAACTCTCTCAAGGATCTCAAAATGGCTTATGTACCTTGGCTCAACATGCCTTTCTTCCCGAACCTCATCACACCCTTTATGGGTGAAACCTAGAGCAAAACTTACTCTTCAAACATAAATGCTACATCATGAATCTTTCAATCAGCGTAACTCTTCTGTCTACACTGGGATGTACGAAGCCGATCCTAAATCAACTTGTCTTTCTCCAAGGCATCGCGAACAAAATTTGTACCCAAGAACCTAGCCTCTCTCGGCTAAAACCAATCAACAGGAGAACAAAACCGTCTCCCATACAGGGCCTCATAAGGAGCCATATAAATACTCGATTGGTGTTGTAAGCAGACTCTAAAAGTGGAAAGAACTTATCTCATGAATCCTCGAAATCTATAACACGGGCACAAAACATATCCTCTAATATCTGAATAGTGCGTTCGGACTAGCTATCTGTCTGGGGTGAAATATTGTAGTCAACTCAACTCATGTGCCTAATCACACTGAACAACTCTCCAGAAACGCGATGTGAATTGTGCACCTTGATCGGAGATAATAGACACTGGCACACCATGGACGAACAATCTCAGGGATATAGATTTGAGCTATCCGCACTGAGGAATAGGTGGCCACCACCGGAATTAAATGAGAGGGTTTTGTCAACCTTTACACAATCAACCATACAATGTCAAATTTCTTCAAAGTCTGTGGGAATTTCCACTCGGTAATCTAAAGTCTCTGAAGCAAACCACCCAGCCACCTGCTGGCAATTTAGGCACCGAGCCGCATGCTCCACTATATCTTTCTTCATTCTCCTCCACCAATAGTGCTGCCTAAAATCCTGAGAAATCTTAGAGGCACCCGTATGAATAGAATACCGCGAACTGTGGGCCTCATCATCTATCAACTCACATAACCCATCCACATTGGGCACACATAACTGGCCCCATATCCACAACACATCATCATCTCTAATATAAACCTCCTTGGCATTGCCGTGCTATACCGTGTCCTCAAGGAAAATAAATGGGGGTTATCAGACTGACGCTCTCTGATGCGATCATATAATGAAGATCAAGAAACCATGCGAGCAAGAACCCGGTTGGGCTCAGAAACATTCAATTTCACAAACTGATTGGCCAAGGCCTGAACGTCTATGGCTAGTGGTCTCTCTGCTGCCTGTAGATATTAAAAACTACTCATACTTTTTGCCTTGCGACTCAAGGCATCAACCACAAATTAGCCTTCCAAGAACGATATAGAATAATGATATCATAGTATTTAATAAAATCTAATCATCTTCGCTACAACAAAGTGAGATCTTTCTGCTGGAACATATGTTGGAGACTCCAATGGTCGATATATACCTCACATGGAACACCGAACAAGTAGTGCCTCGAAATCTTCAACGCCTGAAGAATAGCTGCCAATTCCAAGTCGTGCACCCTATAATGTTTCTCATGGACCTTCAACTGCCAAGACGCGTAGGTAATCACCCCACCATATTACATCAACACTATGCCTAGCCCATTATGTGACGTATCATAATACAAAGTTTAAGACCCCGAACCCGTAGGCAATACTAACATCGGGGTTGTGATCGAAGCAGTCTTGAGCTTTTGAAAGCTCGCCTCACACTACTAGGACCACCTAAAAGAAGCACCCTTCTAGGTCAATCTGGTCATAGGTGCAACAATAGATGAGAAACTCTCTACAAAACGGTGATAATACCCGTCCAAACCATGGAAACTCCGAGTCTAAGTAGCTAAAGATGGTGTGGGCCAACTCTGAACTGCTTCAATATTCTTCTGATCTACTTTGATCCCCTCACTCAACACAACATGACCCAAAAATGCTACCGAATCAAACTAGAATTCAGACTTTGAGAATCTTGCATATAATTTCTTCTCTCTCAAGGTCAAGGGCACGATCCTCAAATGCTCCTCATGATCCTCCTGATTGTGGGAGTACACCAAAATGTCGTCAATAAACACTGTGACGAATGAATCATGATATAACTGGAATACAATGTTTATCAGGTGCATAAATATTGGGTGTTGGTAAGCCCAAATGACATGACAACGAACTCGTAGTGACCATACCGAGTCCTGAAGGCAGTCTTCAAAATATCCAGATCCCGTATATTAAGCTGATGATACCCTGTCTTTAAGTCAATCTTTGAGAACACTCTAGCACCCTGAAGCTGGTCAAATAAGTTATCAGTGCGTGGTATTGGATAATTGTTCTTCACTGTGTCCTTGTTTAACTACTGATAATCAATACACATCCACATAGAACCATCATTCTTCTTCAAAAACACAACTGAAACACTCCAGGGTGGCACACTTGGCTAGATGAAACCATTATCAAGCAACTCTTGTAGTTGTTCCTTCAACTCCTTCAACTCTACTGGTGCCATGTGATATGGTGGAATAGAAATTGGTTGGGTGCCCGGCAACAAGTCAATACCAAAATCTATATCTCTATCGAGCGGCATGTCATAACTGACTCAATGTTGGGAGTATCAGAGTTGACATCTCTCACGAAGGCTATATATGCATAATATCCCGTCTCAACCATCTGTTGAGCCTTTAGGAAAGTCACAACCCTGCTAGGATTATAATCCAATGTACCTCTCTACTCTAACCGCGGCAAACATGTCATAACTAGTGTCACAGTCTTGGCGTGACAATTCAGAATTGCCTGATAGGGTGACAATAAGTCCATTCCCAAGATCACATCAAAATCAACCATATTGAGTAGAAATAGATCAACTATGGTCTCAAAATTACCAATAACAACTAAACACGACTGATACACACAATCCACAACAATAGAATCTCCCACTGGCGTGGATGTATACATAAGAGAACTCAAATAATCACGAGGCATATACAAATATGGAGCAAAGTAAGATGACAAATATGAATAAGTGGATCCTGAATAAAATAAAACTAATGCCTATATATGACAAATCAGAACCGTACATGTGATGACTGCGTCTGAAGAGACCGACTTCGTCCTACCCGGATCTAGCCTTGCCTCCCCCTAAGATGAACTCTACCCGCCTGACCATCACCCCTAACTACTGTGTGGGTGGAGCAACAACTAAATCAACAACTATGGCATGGGAAGTCAGTAGATTAGGTGGAATCTGGCGAGCATGAGTAGTTACTAGAGGTGGAATCTATGGATCATGAGTAGTCCCTCACCACATGCCGGGTATCACCACAGTCAAATCAAGCTCTGAGTGAGCGTGGCTACTGAAATTGGCTCTAGCATGGTCGGCTAGACTGACCGCTGATGACACCCCGTGCAAGAGGTGTACTAGATAGTGGTTGAGAAAAACGTGCAACCCGAGACCTCGTAACAACCGTAGTGCTGCTAGAAGCTGGAAGTACTGAATTAACTAAATGGCTTACATAGATTATACAACTATATCCTCTAGAATCACAAGGCATCTTGGCCTCTCTGTCCTCTCTCTCATGGCCCAGCATATCCTCCAACCTCTGTGCAATATCTACCACATGCTGATATGGGTTATTCGTCTCCAACTCTCGAGCCATGTCGAAACCTAACACCATAGTTGAGCCCCTCGATGAATCGCCGAACTCACTCTCTAATTGTGGAAACCAAGGTAGGTGCATCTTGGACAACTCACTGAATCTAATATCATATTCTGACGCTATCATAGTATCTTGGCGAAGCTACTCAAACTCCATGTGCCATGTATCTAAAAGGGTCTTTTGAACAAACTCTCTCAAGAACATCTCAAAAAATTGAGTCCATGTAAGTGAAGCTGCATCGGCTGGGTAACCCTCCTCGTAAGCCAGCCACTACTGTTACGCTGCTCCTAAAAGCTGGAATGTAGTAAAAGAAACTCTACTCACCTCCACGATATCCATGGTGCGGAGAATACTGTGGCACTTTATTATAAAACCCTACACATCCTCTGTAGCTAGGCCACTGTAAGTAGGAGGATGATACTTCTTCTACCTCTCAAGTGTAAGTTGCTCCTCCTCAGATGCCATTTCCCTAACCTCGGGTTGTACCAAAATCACAGGCTGCAATGGCATAACCTCAAAGACCTAATCAACATGGACCCTTTTCTCTAGAGCACGGGCCGCGAGAGTCTGAGCTCTTCCCACAGCCTATAATGTGGGTGGTGCAACTATAATCAAGCCTATCTGAGATAGAGTACCGAACATGCTAAAAATCTATGCTAGGTTCTCCAAAAGTGCAGGGTGACAATAGGTGCCTCGGATGCCTGTCCCCCAACTAGAGCTACTGGCGGCTCCTTCGTCACTGCTCGGGCAGGTGCTCAATATGCACCATATGCCCCTCTTTGGCCTCTTCTCTAGCCCTCGCCCCGGTCTCTTGCGGCTCTAGCAGGGGGCACTGATGTCTGATCGTCGGATTCGGTAGTGCCTATCTTCACCATTTGTAAGAGAATAGCAAGACAAAGATTAAGATTTCAAAGTCAACAAACTCGCACGATAGGGAATCAAAGAAGTGAAATTTCCTAACACTTGCATTGCCTCTCGAAGATAAGTACATACATCTCTATTCCGATCCTCCAGACTCTACTAAACCTGTTTATGACTCCTAACACCTATGAACCTAGAGATTTGATACCAACTTGTCACGATGCCAATTTCCAACCTTAGAATTTCTCGTTGAAACCTAGTGTCTAAGACTAGGTAAGCTTAACATGCATAGAAAGATAACATAAATAATACTAAAACCTCAAATTAACAAACTACACTATTATAATAAAACTCGACCGTACGATAATCAACATTTATCCAAAACCCAGTGGAACAGAGTCATAAGCTATACAAGAATGTACTAATAGTCTCGTAATACAATACTATTTTGAAACAAGAAATAAACAATAGGCTGTCTAAAAATCAGAAGGTGACTTCGAGGCATGCGGACGCCGAGCAAGTATACCTTGAAGTCTCGAAAAGCAGCTAGTCAATAAATCTCTAGTGTCCAGGCTGACGTACCTTGATCTCTATAATCTCTATAAAAAATATGCATAAGCATAGCATGAGTACATCACAACGAGGCCAAATAAGTATTAAGCCTATCCTTGGTAGAGTAGTGATGAGGCCATGTCAAGACACCTACTAGGACAAGATAAACGAAAGAAAAATATTATAACTAGAAGTAATGGAAAGCGGAGAAATTAATAATAACAAAGCAGTTTAATAACGTAAACTAATAACAGAATTGTAAGCTTAAAAACACCAAAAATGAGGACCACAAATAGTATAACAAGGACAAAAATGGTAATACAAGGAAGAGTAAAATCAACAAGAACTGTTCAACCAATAACTCTTTTCTATATGAAATGCACATCAAGACTCATAATTGAGGTATCACCTCGTATTTACATTCCATAATTTCAATCACAATCTTTACTTAGTTCACCGCAGGGGCCTTGCATTAAGTTTTAAAATTATTTTTTCTGAAATACCTACACGCATTTTAAAACACCTTATCACACCGCGTTGCTTCAAGTAGTTCCTCTACTAGCAACACGTGTACCAAACCAACCTTATCTCACCGCATGCGTATCAACCCATATCCTTATACCACCGCTTGCGTATCAATATCACAACATAATCATAATTAGCACCACAATATTAATTTTTCCGCAACAAATAACCTATGGCTTAACCACAATGCGTTCAAGAATCCCAATAATAACAAAATGAAAGTGAATTGCTCAACAAGAAAGATATCTCAACAATTAACAACTGTGCCTCAATGTGATAACGACTTTTACAACTTCATCACTAATAACTCAACAAGAAGATATTACACAAAATAATAAATTCAAGTAAAGGTAACTCAACAATTTAAGAAGTGACACAACAATATGGAAGGCAATGACTTCAGCCAAAGCATATACGAGCAAATAACAAGTAAGAGGTGGGAAAAGTGTTAATAATGTCAATAAAGCATGTAAGGGTACATTAACACTTGTAAGAGTAGATTAACAAATGAGAGGTATAGAGTAGATTAACAAATGAGAGGTATACCATCGTATGAAAATTTAATTTAGAGATATAGTATGTTATGACAAATCAATGTAAATAACCTAGATCGGTCAAATACCATATATAGTCCGTGTATCCACTCATCATCTGGCGTACACGACTTTCACATAGCACAAATAACACAAACAACCCATATCCTAAGGCGTAGTTTCCCAATACAAAGTTAGGAAAGATACTTCAACTAGGCCAACTCAACCCTCGAAAATAACTTTTCCCTAAACTCGCCTCCACACGCCACAAATATAACAAAAAGTGACTTAATAATCAACCAATGCAAGGAAAAATAATTATAATAGATAAAGCTTTAATCTTTATAAATTCCCAAAAAGTCAACAAAACTCAATTAGGGCTTGCCTGGTCGAAACCCTTGTCATATGCTAGATTCCGACTACTCATAACCCCCACGAGTTCATATATGTGATCAGTTTTCAAATCCGAGTCCAAATCGACTCTCAAAACTCAAATTCTCATTTTTCAAAAACATGAACATATTTCCCAATTTTCCTCTTTAATTCACATAAATTTGGTGTTAAACCTAAGATATATTCATGAAATGAAGTTGGAAATTGATTAGAATCACTTACCAATGTTTTTTGAGAAAAATCCTGTTACATATCGCATTTTCATATGTTAAAGTTTTGTCGTAAGTTAATCGACATAAGTTCGGGAAGGAGATTATTTTGAGATTACAAGTACTATGCTATTTCAAACAAGGGATAAGTAAATTCGTGAAGGAGAGAGAGTAAGCTAATCGAAGAAAATAAGTTTCGTCAAAGTTTGGCAATTTGGGATAAATAAAGTCAGAGCGATGATACCCGGTATTTATGGACTAGTGTCATACACAGTACTACATGATTACGATAGTATGATGTATAAGGTGTATTAAAAATGATTATTATTTTAAGTAATTTGAGATAATTCTTAATTATGTGAGTAATTTGTTAATTATTGACCTAATGAGAGGGTAACCATGTAATTAAAAATTTGTGGATAATTGTAGATGGGGACAAAGGCCCCCACGTGGCAGCAAATAGAGGAGGATTGGATAATAACTTGAGTTTTGATAATCAATTAAGATGACACATAGAAAGAGAAGTTCTTGAATGAATACCAAAATCCATTTCATAAGTGGGTTATAAAAAATGCAAAGCCGAGAACTTTTATCTTGAATGAATACCAAAATCCATTTCGTAAGTGAGTTATACAAAATGTAAAGCCAAGATGTCTTGAATGAATACCGAAATCCATTTCGTAAGTGGGTTATACAGAATGCAAACCCAAGAACTCTTATCTTGAATTAATTCAAAAAATTCATTTGGTAAGTGAGTTATACAAAATGCAAAGCCAAGGACAATAGTCATTCCATATTATAATAGCAACGGGGACTTTCGATTCTAAGGGAGTACGCTGCAATATTTCTCAAGAATATCATACGGACTTTCTCAACTCTAGAAATTTTAAGGCTAATCCCTTCGTTCATTTTGGCATGATCTCATAATTACATGTGTTTGATAACGAGGCATAAAGAGAAGTTCATATTTGCGAATTTATATACATTATCCTGGTCTCATAAGTTACAGTATTCTCCCTTATCGGAACTTTATATTCAATTGAGTATTGTTTCCTTCCAGTCAAGAGAGAAGAGGTTCTATATATATATATAGTATTATAATATTTTCACCACCATCGAGCTATAATCGGTGGGGCAACATCATATCAGAGGGTAAGTTATATAGCGAGCCTGTTGTGGCCGAGCGCTTACCGGTGAGCCCAGTTGGCCGAGATACATAGCCTAGTATTGGCGAGTGCTTATGAGCAAGCCTACTACGGTATATATATAGTAAGTAAAATAGTTGTCTGATATTATAATAAGGATATATATATATATATATATATATATATATATATATATATATATATATATATATATATATATATATATATATATATATATATATATATATATATATATATATATATATATATATATATATATATATATATATATATATATATATATATATATATATATATATATATATATATATATATATATATATATATATATATATATATATATATATATATATATATATATATATATATATATATATAGTACTACAATATTTTAACTACCATCGAGCTATAATCGGTGGGCAGGCCCCTATGGGGTAACCTCAGACCAGATGGTAAGTTATATACCGAGTCTGCTGTGGCCGAGCGCCTATGATCTATGGCCGCGCGCCTACTACGACAGGGCATATATATATATATACAGAGCTTTATAGGGTTGGAAAACTATTTTACTTACTATATAGAGAGATGTGAATTAGCATCAACATGTAAAAATATCTTATGATTATCTTGACTCCAGTTACTTCAGTTATTCTATTATCAGTTCAGTTTTAGTTTTCAGTTATCTTATTACCTTGCATACTCGGTACATCATTTAGTACTGACGTCCCTTTTTCTGGTGACGCTGCATTTCATGTGTGCAGGTTCAGACAGACATACATGTAAACTTCCTTAGTAGGTGTTGATCGAGTTCATTTTTATCGGTAAGCTCTATGTCCTTCGGGGTTGCCGGGTCTAGATTTTTGTGTACATCCTGTATATATATGTATATAAGTGATGAGTAGTTCGGCGCCTTGTTCTGATCATAGTACATCCAGCAGTAGGGGCTTGTCGACATATCCTGTCAGTTAGTGCAGTATATTGGGCTTATAGGCCTTGTATGTATATTTTGTTGGTTTGTCAAAAATAGTAGTTATGACGGCCCTGCCAGCCCAACTTTATATGGATGTTTAGTCAACGTTGGGTTCCATTCAATCTTATATTTTTCATCGCAAATTGTCTTGCAATGTCTCCCATGGCCAAAGTATTACATTGTATGTTTAGATTCCCTTAGTCCCATGTTGGTACGCAAGGATAAGTGTGGCACCGGGTGCCGGTCTGGATCCCCCGAATTTGGGGAGTGAAAAAATTGGTATCAGAGCAGTTCTATGCTAGGTACTCTACAAGCCGTATCTAGTAGGATATTGTTTAAATATATGTTATGCACCACATTATATAAGCAAGGGACTATAGGGCATTTAGGAGTTGGTTACCCTTCTTTCAAATATAAATCGTGCTGTAGAACTGAGTTATAGGAAATTTGAGTTAAAATTACGTGTTGGCATTTGGATTCATAGATGACGATGACTAGGAAGACTACGGCTAGCCATAGTGCAGATACAACAGTAGGTGAGGGGACTAGCAGGGTACCCCTAGTAGGTGGGGCCTAACCGGAGGCCCAAGAGAGACCCATACTCAGTCATTACCAGCTCCTCCACCACCTCAAGAGATTCCTAGGGAGACCGCACATCCAGTTCCCCCTCCGCTTCCATCGGATCAGGACTTTAGGAGTGCAGTGCATTTTTCATGGCAGTGTGTAGCTAGCCAGCAACAAGCTAGGGCATCCGCTAGTGCAGGATCTTCTTAGGGGTCTAGGAGTTCAAAGGTTCGAGAGTTTATTGCTTTGAGTCCCTTAGAGTTCACAAGGATAGATCAGAGGGAGGACCCATAGGATTTTATAGATCAGCTTCACAGGATATTTCAGGTTATGCATTCCACGGAGAAAGAGGCAGTCGAGCTAGCAGTTTTTCAACTTCGAGATATAGCCGTCCTTTGGTATGAGGGATGAGAGAGGTCTAGGGGACTTGATGCACCTCCAGCTATTTGGGTGACTTTTTTTGATGCCTTCCTTGATCAGTACTTACTGCCACAGATCCAATAGGCTCGAGTCAATCAGTTTCTAGCCCTCAAGGGCAATATGAGTGTTCGAGAGTATAGTCTCTGTCTTGACTTATTGGCCAGAAATGTGTCGCGCCCCCTTTTTCTATCACACGGGTTAGGTACGGAGAGATCGGGTTTACGACATTCTGGACAAATCCTTAAAGGAAAAGGGTTTAAGGAAGAGTCACCACCTAACGATTTTTATGATGTGTTAGGGCACCTAGAGTTGATAACTCATAAACTAGTTTGCATTATCAGAGATCGGGTAAGGGCTTGAAATTATCCCAAGGGGAAGGTGTTAGGAACCCTTCAAGATCCAAAACTGTGGGTCCCAACCAAGAAATTTTGTGAATTTGGACGATGAACAAGTAGCAAGCAAGGTTCATATAAATGGGGATTTCAAATAGGTGTGAAAATCTTTAAAGGTTTAGAGAAAAACATTAGATTAACATTTAAAAAGAAACTGTCCTAGGTTTAAAGTAATACGGATCACATCAATGCAATACCCGGTATGTCACGCCTCGAAGAGGGGCTACACGTGGTATTAGCGCACTGGTCATAATATCCGTATTCTACCATTCCCACCCCGTAAAGGTTATTTAAAGCGCGTGTGTTGGTCACGAATGCTTATCGCGTGCTATTACCCGTCCCATCCTATCAGTCCTGGAGGGTGTTTAGAACTACTATTCCTACAAGGTGAGTACTAGGATGACCCCCAGGTTTAAAGGATAAACTCTAAGCGATATACAATAACAGTTAGGACTACATATAGAGGAAGCATATAAAAGAAAATATGGGCTCATAAATCCCTCCACAGGTTGTACACGTAAATAGCACGACTCAAGCACATAAAGGAGTCTCGCGTTTCAGAACTTAAGGCAGGGCTTCAGGTGTGAATGCAACATTAAGACAACAATATTAAAGAGTTTTAGAAGAAGTATATGGCTAGTTTTAGACCACTGTAGTTAACAAGTGATGTGCAAAGAATTTCTGATTTATATTGGGGTCCTAGAGTTTGCCTAGGCGTCTGAAATATTCTAGATACTGTTTTAATAGACATACAAAATGTACTTCCTTAGGTTTAGCTCTAGTGAACAGGTGATTATGTGAGTATGATGGATGCAAGTCCTATAGGCATGGTATTAAAAATGCACGCATAATGTAGGTAGACCTAAACATGCTTCACTAAATACACAAACATTTGCAGAAAATCAGAAATCATTATTTTAACGATATTTTACTTATTAACCAAAACATATAGAAACGTGATTCAAGTTGCTGATCCTATTCTCGTGAATTCTAAATGTTCTTAGCGGTATGCTTAGTACATTGCTTGAATATAGGCATGCTGAGAGTAAATTCCTAAGATAATAGGATATCTAATTCAAATATTGATAATTGATTATTATTACGAACCTAAAACAGGATTTCTATATGCAACTGTTATGTATATGCAGAGGCAGTGTCATTGTGGCAACCGTTTCTTATAGTTATTTAACTAGAACATGATTTCTAAGCGGGATAGTAATTGTAACAGCCTACTATTGGTAGTTAACATGATTTGCTAAGTGATCATGAGTGTGATGCGATGCTGAAGTAAAGAAGCCTAAAACATGATTTACTAATGCATGGAAAATATGTCCTAAACAGGATTTCTATTGCGCACATAGGTGAAGTAAATCCTAAACAAGTTTTATACCCGGCTTTATAATAAACATGCATAATCCCACCCCTTTTCACTATCCAACCCCGGAGTTAATTTACAAATAATTATTACAGACCGACATAACATGAATTACACAACTGAATAAGAAAATCAAGAAGCTATACTATAGAGAGCCTAATAGTAGGCCCAAGTACCAGATCCACTCTCCATATGCCATGATCCTCAACCCAAGTGTGTCATAGTCTCTACAGACCTCAGAAAATCCTGGACAATGCTTCACACCCAGGCACCCTAGCCAAGGATGAGTAAGTGCAGTGTAGAGTGCCAGCCTTATGTGTCAAAGTTCAATGGGTACTCAGGGTACCCAAGGCAATGCTCACACGAAGGGGGCTGAACCTAAAGTCTAAGAGTAGTGGGAAGTGCGTGGAGTTTAAAAGAGGATTTTTGAGTTTGAAAAGAGTAGTCTGAAACAACAGTACTTTGAAAATAACAGTCGAATAGTAAGGAATAGCAAAATGCAAAGAGATAGAGCAGCAACAGCAGTATGAAAAATAAGAGAGCAGCAGAGGACAATATTGTGCAGCATGAGAGAGCAGCATTAGGACAATAATATGTAGAATGAGAGATTACTCAGTCTTGGCTTTAAGCCAACTGAGTGGTCAGTAATAGATGTAAAGAGAAAGAAGAGATGTGTATGAAAAACATAGAAAGTTCAGAGCAATGTACTTAGTGTTTTGTGTGTGAGATCAGTGTAAGTGTCAGTTAAGAGTGTGTTTAGAGTGTGTGTAAAGAGAGAAGACAGGGTATATATAGTTTGAAAAACGAGTAGTCACATAGGTAAAGGGTGCATAACTATGGAAATAACAACCAATTAGTATCAATTAAAATACTGGACTCCTTCAATTAAGGAGTGAAGTTCAAACGGTGCAGCCAGGGCTAAGTAAGGAAAGGAAATCAACTTATAAGACTCATTTTGTTTGATTAGAGACAAGGAAATCATATGGAACATAATAAGAGCCAAATACATAGTATATAATTAAGGAAAGTCGAACTAACATTATATTTATAAAGTAAAGAAAAGTATCAACTTTGAAAATCAATTGAAGGAATCTCCAATGTAATCATAATTACAGGGAATCCAATGTAGTTAATGAAAGTATCACATGAGTAAGGAAAGCATTCAAAATTGGTACCGAATTACAAAGGAAATACATAAGATCATTTATTCACGGAAAACATCACAGGTCTTGGGATTTTCACACAAAAATCAGTACAAATCATTAGGTGAATAATTAATAAGGCAAGAGGTCAGCCTTATTAAACATTTAAACAAAAGTCATTGATCAACACGGAGCAACACTCAGAAAATTAAAAGTCATAACAATGAACTAAACCAAGAGTCACAAAGAACACACAAATAGTCTTGTAAGAAACGAATACACATAATAAAGATCAACCTAGAAATTTAAGGTTTCAGCATATTAGTTCAAACATCAAGAAATCATGAGATACTCGCTTAAACATAGCATATATGACTAAAATAGAGAGGAAATACTTTTTTGAGAACAGGGTATGGAAACCCTAGATTTGAAATTGTTAAAAACGAGATTTTTCGGAGAAAACCGTAGAGAAACTTCATAATATTGTAAAATGTAAAACGGATCTTAAAAGAAACCTAGAAATACAAAAGGCTAGGGTTTCATGGAACCCATAAATGAGGGCACACCTCAGAGATGGCATCGATTTAGGTTAGGGAGACTGCAACACATACTCAAACGGCCGGGGATGACCGAAAATGGCAAGAGATCCAAAGGGAGGTGAGTGAACCGCTCCAGGCTCGTCCGAAGAGCATAAGAGGTCGCTGAATAGGTGAGAGGAAAGCGGGTGGCCAGGAGATGATAGGGAATCAGGGTGCCGGTGAGAATCCACCGGAGAAGGCAACTGGAAAACATCGGAGAAGACGAAGTCAAGAGACTTCTAGAGAGTTTTAGAGAGATGAGAGAGAAACCGTCTCGAAGGAAATGAGACGGGAAGCGTGGGGGGTTAGGTTAGAGATATTTTAGGTAACTAAAATCTGGGCCGTTGATCTAATTTTATCAACGACTCAGATTGGCTTGGGATTGGGTCGGGTATTTGATGGGTTTTGGGCTGGGTCGTTTATGGGTTACAGATGGGTTTGGGCTGGGTATAACTTAGGCTAGATTTTAAATAATAAATTGGCTATTTGTTAAATACCCATTAAAAATAGATAGATAATTAATAAAAATAGCTAATAATTAGATAAAATAAAATTAAGGCTAAACAAGTGAAATTAATGTAATTAACTAGTATTTAAAATATAAGATGACTAATAACTGAATTAAAATAGCATATAATGTACAATTAGGCTATAATTGCAAAGTCATTGTAATTATAGCCAAATAGTGCTAAATTGGCTAATTTGTGAAATAATAGAATCCCAATAGGTTTAAACATAAGATATAAATAACCCATTGAGTAAGAAAATGATTTGAAATTGTTTATAACATCACTTATGCATAATTATGAATAATTATGGAACATAAACATGTTAAATAACCAGAAAAATGATTTGATAAAAATACAAAACAATTATGGAAAAATATCGATTACTGCAAAGAGTGATTCTGAAAGCTTATATGCAAGTTTGAAAATAATTTGAGGAAAAATTGGGTGTCAACAAGTGCCCATCTTTACCCGGGAAGGATAGAAGAGTTGTCGGGTAAAGATACGATGGTCAATTTTTACCGAGTAGAGACAATAAGTAAAGAGTCCTGGGCCATGAATCGCTTGGTGTGGGATTCGCAGGCTATGAAATGATGTTCTCTAGCCATGAGGATGGTGCCTCCGAACCATGGTGCCTTTGAATAATGATATGCAAGTTGAAATAAAGAGATCCTCAAGCCATGAAATGATGTTCTCTAGCCATGAGGATGGTGCCTCCGAACCATGGTGCCTTTGAATAATGATATGCAAGTTGAAATAAAGAGATCCTCAAGCCATGAAATGATGTTCTCGGGCCATGGAGATGGTGCGTCTGAACGATGACGCCTTTGGAAAAGTTGGCGATATTTTAGCCCATGAAGAATGCAGTAGTATGATACTGACAAGACAAAGCTTAGTCTTGCTATTTGAGAAAGAAAAGAGGGGCAGAGCTTAGCCCGAAAGAAAGCATAAATAAATAGCTTAACGCAAGGTGATTTCTTTGAAAAGGTATATAGGAGCTTTGCATAATGAAGTAGAATGCAGAGAGAGGTAGCGTGGAACCTCGGAAGGCGGAATGGTAGCCTTATTCAATGCAGGAAATAAATGCAGGGGAGGTAACGCTTAACCTCGGAAGGCAGAATGGTGGCCTTACGCAATGCAGGAAATAAATGCAGGAGAGGTAGCGTAGAACCTCAGAAGGCAGAATGGTAGCCTTATGCAATGTAGGAAATAAATGCAGGAGAGGTGGCGTAGAACCTCAGAAGGCAGAATAGTAGCCTTATGCAATGCGAGAAAATGCATGGAGACAATGCTTAGTCTCGGAAGGTAGAACAGTAGCCTTATGCAATGCGAGAAAATGCAGGGATACAGTGCTTAGTCTCGGAAGGCAGAATAGTAGCCTTATGAAATGATGCGAATACAGGGGAGGTAGAGTTTAACCTCGGAAGGAAGAATAGTAGCCTTATGCAATGCGAGAAAATTAAATGACAATAAGAGTTCTTAGCTGATGATAAATTTTGGCGATATGATTGTTGTGAATGAAGCGTTGTTTGCGATAATAGTAGGCGTCGGCATGTGCGATGAGTTCGAGAGCGTATCCTTGAGAAGTATGCGTCTTGCGGGGATAATAGGATGTTTTGGGCTTTCGCCGTATTTGTTCTTGCATCCAAAGAAAAATTGTGAGTTCTGTAAAGGGGAGGTTTAGTTCGTATCCCCACTGGCTCGACTTGGCCTATCTGCTGGATAATGATAACTTTGTTGTAACATTGGGGTAGCGTTGCTAAACAAGCTGTTTTGGGAAGTAAATATGCATGGTTTTATAAAATATAACATACAATTTAAAACAAATTTCTTTAGATGAACCGACGACCACGACGCGGTTCAAGACATTGCAGCCTCTCTTGCTACGGAATTTTGAGGGTCCTCTTAAAAATTCTACCCCAGTTTGATAGGTGAATGCGTCTGGCTGCTGCTTGTGCGGCGACCCGCTGAACTTGCTTCGAAATTTTGAGGTCCCTCCTCAGAATTCTGCCCTAGTTTCCATTCGTGGGGAAATTAAATTTTTATTAAAATGTGACCGAACCCATAGGGCTGCCTACCTATCCCCTCTTAAACGGGAATCAGGTCAGGCGTAGTTCAATTTACAACATTGGGAAAAAGCATAAAGAGTTACACATAATAACGCTTGACTGCGTCTGAGTTGATGTGTTTAGGCCAAATGTCTCCATCCATTTCTACAAGTATGAGTGCTCCTCCTGTCAGCACTCGATGAACCATGTATGGGCCTTGCCAATTGGGAGAGAATTTCCATTTTTCTTCGTCTTGATGAAGAAAGATTTTCTTTAACACCAGCTACCCCGGTGTGAATCGTCTTGGTTTGACTTTCTTGTTAAAGGCTCTAGTCATTATGTTCTGATATAGCTGACCATGACAAACCGCGTTCATTCTTTTTTCGTCTATGAGGGACAATTGCTCATAGCGGCCTCTTACCCATTCTGCGTCGCTGAGCTTAGCTTCTTGTATGATTTTCAAAGATGAAATCTCAAGTTCAGCAGGAATGACGGCTTCTCTACCGTATACCAACATGTAAGGAGTTGCCCCAGTTGATGTGTGAATCATGGTGCAGTATCCCGGTAGGGCGAATGACAGCTTCTCATGCCACTGCTTGTGCTTTTCTATCATCTTTCTCAGTATTTTCTTGATGTTCTTGTTGGCAGCCTCAACGGCTCCATTCATTTGAGGTCTGTATGCTGTAGAGTTCTTGTGTTTGATCTTGAACGTTTCACTCATTAATTTCATCAAATCACTGTTTAGGTTGGAACCAATATCGGTGATGATTGACTCTGGAACTCCGAACCGACAAACAATGCGGTCGTGGACAAATTCGGCCACGACCTTCTTAGTAACTGCTTTGTAAGATGCTGCTTCGACCCATTTGGTGAAATAGTCAATGGCAACCAGAATGAACCTGTGTCCGTTGGAGGCGGCAGGCTCGATTGGTCTAATAACATCCACACCTCAAGCGGCGAACGACTAGGGTGAACTTGTTGCATTAATCTCACTGGGAGGTACCTTTATCATATCCCCATGTATCTGACATCGGTGGCATTTGCGGACATACTAGATGCAATCTGTTTCCATGGTCATCCACAAATAACCAGCCCGAAGTATCTTCTTTGCTAGAACAAAACCGTTCATATGAGGACCGCATGTACCAACATGTATTTCCTCCAACACCTTCGTTGCTTCCTTTGCTTCGACACATCTTAGCAAACCCAGATCGAGAGTCCTCCTGTACAAGATTCCTCTATTGTGAAAGAAATTGTTTGATAACCTTCGAAGAGTGCACTTCTGAGTAGCGTTTGCAAGCTCTAGGTACTCTCCCTCTGCCAAGTACTCCTTGATATCATGAAACCAAGGTCTTCCGTCTGCTTCATCTTCAACATGGGCGCAGTAGGCCGACTGACTGTGGATCCCTACCGGGATAGGATCAATGATGTTCTTGTCTGGATGCTGGATCATAGATGACAAGGTGGACAGTGCGTCGGCGAACTCATTCTGGATTCTAGGAACGTGCCGGAATTCAATCTTTGTTAACCTCTTTCTCAATTCCTGCACACGATGTATGTATGGAAGTATTTTGGAATTCTTGGTCACCCATTCTCCTTGGACTTGGTGTATCAATAAGTCTGAATCACCAATCACTAATAATTCCTGAACATTCATGTCGATGGACAAGTTGAGCCCCAGGATGCAGGCCTCATATTCAGCCATGTTGTTGGTGTAGGGGAAATTGAGTTTGGCGGATACCGGGTAGTGCTGACCAGTTTCTAAAATTAATACTGCTCCAATACCCACGCCTTTGAAGTTTGCAGCCCTATCAAATAACATCCTCCATCCATTGTAGGATTCTGCAATGTCCTCTCCTACGAATGACACTTCTTCATCGGGGAAATACATTTTCAATGGTTCATATTCTCCGTCCACTGGATTTTCAGCAAGATGATCGGCTAATGCTTTTCCCTTGACCGCCTTCTGAGTTACGTAAATGATGTCGAACTCACTTAACAGGATCTGCCATTTAGCTAGCTTTCCAGTGGGCATGGGCTTCTGAAAGATGTACTTTAGCGGACCCATCCTTGATATGAGGTACGTTGTGTAGGCACATAAATAATGCCTCAGCTTCTGTGCGACCCAAGTCAAAGCACAACAGGTGCGTTCTTGTAGAGAATACTGGGCCTCATACGGAGTAAACTTCTTACTGAGGTAGTAGATTGCTTGCTCTTTCCTCCATGTTTCGTCATGTTGCCCGAGAACGCAACCAAAAGCTCCATCTAGCACAGCAAGGTAGAGTAATAGAGGTCTACCCGGCTCTAGAGGTACCAAGACTGGTGGTGTTGAGAGGTACTCTTTGATTCTGTCGAAGGCCTTTTGACAATCCTCAGTCCATTTGGTGGCAGCATCCTTTCTTAGCATCTTGAAAATCGGTTCACAAATGACAGTGGACTGAGTTATGAGTCGGCTGATATAATTGAGCCTTCCCAGAAAGCTCATAACATCCTTCTTGTTCCTTGGTGGCGGAAATTCTTGGATGGCTTTGACCTTTGATGGATCTAGCTCTATTCCTCGACGACTGACAATGAATCCTAGCAGCTTGCCAGCAGGAACCCCGAACGCACACTTTGCGGGGTTAAGTTTCAGATTGTATTTCCTTAACCTGTTGAAGAACTTTCTCAAATCTTCCATGTGATCAGCAGCTTTCTTTGATTTGATGATGACATCATCCACATATACCTTGATCTCCTTGTGAATCATATCATGGAATATAGTAGTCATGGCTCTCATGTAAGTGGCCCCTGCATTCTTCAGACCGAATGGCATCATCTTGTAGCAATACATTCCCCACTGCGTAATGAAGGCCGTTTTCTCAACATCTTCTCCGTCCATCCAAATCTGATGGTAACCAGCAAAACTATATACAAAGGAGTGCAGCTCGTGCTTGGCACATTTGTCAATTAAAATGTGTATGTTTGGTAGGGGGAAGTCATCTTTCGGACTGGTCCGGTTGAGATCCCGGTAGTCGACGCAATCTCTGACCTTCCCATCTTTCTTTGGTACAGGCACAATGTTGGCTAACCATGTAGGATATTCGACCACCCGGAGAATCCCAGAGTTGATCTGCTTGGTGACCTCTTCTTTGATTTTCAAGCTCATGTTTGGTTTGAACTTCCTGAGCTTTTGCTTCACTAGTGGGCATGTTGGATCGGTTGGCAGTTTGTGGGCCACAATAGATGTACTGAGGCTAGTCATGTGATTATATGACCAGGCGAATATGTCCTCATATTCCCTTAAGAATTCTGTATACTCCTCATTTTCTAACGGCGACAGATGAATGCTGATGCGTGTTTCTTTGACGTTCTCTGCGTTTCCCAGGTTGACGACCTCAGTCTCATTCAAGTTAGACTTAGGTCTATTCTCAAAGTTCTCTACCTCTTTAATAATATCCTCGGGTATATCATCCTCGTATGACTCAGAATCCATTTGTTGTGTTGCCTCGTTGCATGTCACAGTCGTCGGTTCATCAAGATAAGTAATAGTAATGCTGTGTAAATAAAGTAATGGGGAGGAAAATAGTAGCAAGTAAATATAATATTTATAAAGAAACTGAAATGCTTTGATAAATTAAATAATTGTTTAAACATGGGAGCTCTTTCTTGCAGATATTAAAATGCGAAAAATAGAAAATTCTTTAAATAAATAAACTGTAAAGAAATGCTTGTTTCGTTAGCCTTGCTACCCCGAGGCTCGACGGGCTTTGGTTGTCCTGACGGACCAATTGTTGAGATATGATCCCTTGCTCACGACCCGTATAGAAGGGCCTTCCTCCCCATCCTCTTCGAGAATGACACAGCAGTCCATGTCCTCATCATCTAAAAATAAATCCCTCATTGCCGCTAACGCTTCCTCCTCGTCCGTACCATATATGATGTCAGCTGGCTGGAAAGTCTGCTTTATGCGGGGTATTGGCTACTCCAATGGGTAGTAGGGGTCGCGCCATGGTGGTATCGTGCTTCTTGAGTGTTATTGGTTTTGCTATTCCTTGGGGATTTTTACCGAGCCCTTTACCTGGCTCGTACCCTTGCCAGTTCAATATGCTCTCGGTCTTACTGTCCCACCACTTGTCCTTGTTAACGGCGTTAACACGTTCAACATTGTGGTAGATTTCTCCACGCAACTTCCTCCTTCCATCGATGACCGAAAAGGTCTGGCGACCGTAGATATGGTTGCTACCGTCGCCATGAATGATTACCTCTTGGTGATTTCATTCAAACTTCACAGCTTGGTGTAAGGTTGATGCCACGGCCCCAGCAGCGTAGATCCAAGGTCGTCCCAACACTAAGTTGTAGGATGTAGGCACATCTATCACTTGGAAATCTACATCGAACCAAGTTGGTCCCATCTGTAAGAACAATGTGATTTCTCCCATGGTGGACCTATGCGAACCATCGAAGGCTTTTACATTGATCTCTCCTTCCTTTATCTCATGTAGATGTTTGCCCAATTTTTTGAGTGTGACCAAACGGACAGATGTTGAGGCTGGAACCCCCATCAATTAGGATCCTTGTGATGAAATGATCCTCACATTGTACCATGATGTGTAGTGTTCTGTTATGTCCTTATCCTTCGGGCGGTAGCTTATCTTCATGGAAAGTGATCTTGTGACTTTCCAGTACCTTGCCTACCATGTTGGCCATTTCCCCACTGGTGATATTGTCGGGCACGTATGCTTCACTCAACACCTTTAACAAAGCACTCCTGTGTGTTTCAGAGTTCTGTAATAGGGAGAGGATGGATATCTAAGCTGGTGTTTTGTTCAACTGGACGAAGATTGAGTATTCCTTGGCTTGTATCTTTCTCCACTGATTGTCTGAACCTGTCTCAATGATGGGGGGGACGGTTGTTGGCCTGCTTGCTAGACTCAGCCAAATGTTCAGGGGTATAAACTCTGCCAATCCTCATCATACCATGTGCAGCGATGGATTCTTCAGACTTGCCTTTACCTTTCCTCCTTGCTTCAGCGATATAGTCCCACAGAATGGCGTCTGAGTAAAAGGGTGTCGTTGTTGACATTTCCACTGGAATATGTGTAGTCATTCTTATTCCTTCCGGAGTATATGTCATAGATGGCCGGAATGCAACTTCGATTGGTCGTACAAACTCAACTTCAATCGGCACTGGGGCTTTTTCCTTTGCGGGTGGTCTCGATTCAAACTCAAGTGGAATGGACATGTTTACCTCATCTTCCTCAGATGGCTGCATCTGGACCAAGATTGGATTAAGAGTAATGGCAGGCTTCTTCGGATCACCCTCTACAATTAGCCCAATCGATCCCTCGGAATCTCAGTCATCATCAACCTCAATCATGTGGACACCACCCTTATGGTCAGGCAGCGGATTATTGCAAACATTAGGAGCAGGGTCCTTGGCTACAATGATCTTGTTATCTATGAGGGTCTGTATCTTGTCCTTCAAGTAACACATTCCTCGATGTTGTGTCCCTTCATGCCGGAGTGGTAAGCNATGAACAACCGAGAAGGGTTCTTAGGGGCGACAGCGGGAATGGGTGTGAAAAAACCGGCGACTTTGATCTTTTCGTATAATTGGTCAATGGGTTCAGCTATGGCGGTATACTATTTTGGTGGGCGACGGTCGAAGTTTGGGCGAGGTCTTGAGAAGTTTTGGTGAGCAGGTGGTGATTGGTAGTGAGAAGGTTGGAAATTGTAGGCATTATAAACGGGAGCTGGTTGGGAGTATCTGGGCGAGGTAGGCTGACATGTGGATGGTGGAGCTTGGTAAGTGGGTGAAGGTGTTTGGTATTAAAGTGAGGGTGCTTGGTAGCTTGGAGCTAGTTGGTACGTGAAGGGAGGTGCGGGGTATACTTGGTATTTGGGAGGGGACTTGGCTTGCTGTGCCACCATCACAGCTCCTACATCCCTTTTCTTGGACACACCACCGGATTGCAGAGCTTTATTGGTAGCCTGTAAAGCTTCAAAATTAGTAACCATACCGTTTTTGATACCTTCCTCGATTCGCTCTCCCAGCTTGATGATATTAGAAAATTTGTGCCCCTCGATCATCATTAGCCGCTTCTGACCTCCAACGAGTAGCATACTTGCAAAAGGTCTCTGTTAGTTTCTTCTTTAAGTTCTGGATGTAAACTATATCCGGTGCATTCTCCGTGTTGAACCTGAATCTATCCATGATGTCCGTAGCCATGCTCACCCAATTGGTCCATTTCTTTGGATCCTGGCTGATGTACCAGGATAGTGCATCCCCTTTCAAGCTCCTCATGAAGAGTTTCATGCAGATTCTTTCATCTTTTCCTACGCCGACCAGTTTGTCGCAGTAAGTCCTCAGATGGACTCTTGGGTCACTAGTACCATCAAACATCTCGAACTTAGGAGGTTTGTACCCCTCGGGCAGTTCAACATCGGGCTGTATGCAAAGATCCTCATAGTTCANCTCTTGGGTCACTAGTACCATCAAACATCTCGAACTTAGGAGGTTTGTACCCCTCAGGCAGTTCGACATCGCGTTGTATGCAAAGATTCTCAAAGTTCAACCCCTCAATCCCTTTAACTCCTTCGACGCCCTAAACTCGGTTGGTCAATTTCTTGAGTTCCTCTGCCAGATTCCTGATAAGCCTATCCTTCTCGTCGGACTCATGGGTATGCAGTGTGGAATGAGCTATGGTTTCCACATAAATGGGATTATCGTAAGCCTGGAAGTGGTCTATTGTCTGATCCTGGAGAGGCAGAGTGTTGTGTTGACATGTGTTGCGTTGTGCTGGTGGAACTGGATCCTTTGGATGATTTGGTTGTTTGGGGATGTTTTGTGGTAAAGTAGGGTTCAGAGCATTTGGGAAGTGAACGTCTGGGACATTGAGGGAGAATGATAAGTGGGCCAAGTTCTTGACTTGATCAAGTTCCTCTTGGAACTTTAGCAGCTTCTTCTCTAGTGGAGACATACCCTTGTGCAGAACCTGAATACCTCGACAATCAGTGATCTCAACCTGTTCATTCTCGTTTTCTTTTCTGGTACCGCTTGTATCTGCCATCTTAGTTTTGCCCTTGTTTTTCCCTTTAGGAGGACTGGAGGAGGAGTAGGAGGAGGGCCCTCTGATCTTGTGCAATAAGTTGTTGATGCCAGAGTGCACGAACTACCCTTTATGGAGGGGAATAATTAATAAAGAAAAACAAAACAAAAGGTAAGGAAGTCAGTGAGGCTTATGAAGAATATTACGGTAATTTAAACACCTAATGTGAAAATGTAAAACGCATCCTAAGTTGGGGAACCTCTTCGTGCCCGAGGTAGGCCTAGAGACAAATCAATTTGGAGAACTTAAAATACTAAATGCCTCATTTTATTGATAATAAAATAGACAAATCCAACTTGACTCTAAGAATGCGAAAATTTAAAATGTCACTAATGGCTAGTGGCTTTATTACATCAAAAGCAAAGTAAAGACAAATCCTATCTATTTGGTCCCAGAAGGACCTTCCCCAGACTCGGCATCTCTTCTTGCCTTGATCAACATTCCCATCTCGCGGAGTCTCAGCAACAAGTAGGTCCTGGCTAAAATTCCCATTTCAGCTCTCTCGGTCTTTTGACAAGTCTCGATCCTCCTAAGGAACTTCTCCTCCAGGTCAACTGTTCCTCGCTCCAAGTGTGCTAGCCTCTGGGTGGAAGTGATGGCCATGTCCTTCCATTCTTCAATCAACTTTTTGTTGGCTATGTGAATTTTGTGATGATCTTCCTCACAGTCACGGAGCCTCTTGCGCAGCTGGTTGAGTCTAGTTGTTGCCTCGGCTTTCTCATCTATAACCCTATGTCCTCGAGCGAACCCTGGCTCAATACTTCCTCCCCAGTTATCTTCCAACCATCCCAGATAATAAGGTGAGCAACCAGCGTGATACCTGTCGGGCTCGATAGTATCCTTTTCCAACCGGATCCTGCAGTGCCACAATTGCTGAGCTTTACACTTGTGAGGGCTGTCATCATTTTGGAAGTCCTCTCTGAGATGACTCATTTTCTCGACCCTTGGGATGACTTGCTTCCTCCCTGCCTGCCTCATGACTCGAATCGGGACGTAAGTGTATGTCCCTCTAAGCCTAATCACTATTAGGAATGGACTGTCTCTAGTCCGGATGATGAATTCGTCGGTCGGGAACTACTCGAACATCCATTGGATCTGATCCTCGGTCAGATTTTCCAATAACTTGACCCATCCATTTGCATTCTCTGGCTGTGCAAACATGTCGGGGATGTAGTTCATACGCTTTTGATGATGGAAAGCAATATGATCTTCCCAAACTCTCCTATGTATTTCTTGACGGTAGTCACCCCTTTGCAGATGCTCGGTGAGCTAGAGCTGGAGTAGCAGGTTGCAACCCTCAAAATGTTTTGCTCCTCGTTGAAAGTTCTCCAAAGCTCGGTATATGTCAGCAATGATCATAGGTACGATGCTGAAATCCTCCCCGTCGATCCCTTCCATCAAAGTCTTGTGTGGATTCTCCCCTTCTTTGTCGGGAAGGCCATCAGTCCCAAAAAGCAGAATATGAAGACGAATACCGGTGGTGAATGTGCCCTAGAGAGGTGAGGGCGAACTCTTCCTGATATGTGCGGTAAGACTGACTACGGCCATACCTCTCGTACAAGTAGTCAAAGGGGATGTACGAGTCTTTCAAACAGACTAAGTCAGGATTCTTCTTGAGTCCCATCATCTTGAGAAAACCCCAACCTGTTCGGTTTTCAGGCATCAATAACCCTTGAGACTCCCAAGGCAAACCAGCTAAACCCCATATCTCCTCTAGCAGCGGTGTCATCTCATTGTTCCCAAATCGAAAAACCAACCGATCA
>ML499118.1:153390-169117 GCA_005239535.1 Nicotiana rustica
ATGCATTACACATAGCAAACAAGTGGGGATTCCTATTCCCTCAAGTCAAAGTTAGACCAAACACTTACCTCTATTTCGTAGGCCACTCACTGCTTACTGCTTTTCCTTTTGAATTCACCTCTAACTTGCTCGAATATAATCATAATTAAACCATCAATTTATTCTAATGTGTTTAGACCCTGTCTTAGATTATGTACTTACGTTATTTAATGGGAATTCATTTTCCCTGTTATATTGTGGAACATTAAATTTCTTAATAATTGAATTTTGTGAAGAGTATAGGGTGTTAGCTTGCCAAGAAAGTACATTAGGTGCCATCACGGTCTTTGGTGGTATTTTGTGTCGTGACAAGTTCGTAATATAGCATTAGGTTCACATAAGTATAACGAGTCACGAGCAGGGCTAGTATAGTCTTGCAGACCCGTACGAAGACATATGTACTTATCTTTGAGTGGATATAAAGATTAGGAAACTTTCTTTTCTTGGAACCTTGTCATGTTAATTCATTTCGCTTGATTCTTCTTTCTTTATTTCCTTCCAATTCACTCGAAATCAGATTCGCACCGACAAGCGGTGGTGCTTTTATGGATATAATGCGGGATAATTTTTCCTGTGTTTCGAGGGCATACTACTGCCATCACCTTATAGAGAGGTTTCCATTTATAGCAGTCTCAGTTTGGTGTTGCCCACAAATTCAGGGTCTTAATAAGTGTATTGTGATGATTCATGCGTGGGTTTTGATGTTGTGTTGGTACATAAGGTAGAGTGGTTATTTACGTGTTGCGATAGTTATAGCCCCAGAAGATGAATTATCTGGTTCAGGATTTGGACTTTGGCCTTTTTTGTAGCAAAAGAAAAACAATTTGGGCTTTGAAGGTTTCGGCCTTGGTTTATAAATTTATGAGATAGACCATTTCTAAGCATCGTGGAGTTTTTCTTATATGGTGGCGTAATTATCTTTGTGTGAGCGCATTAAGGATCATCAGTACTAATATTTTCATTGGCTATCCTTAGTGAAATAGTGTTGTGACTTCTATTTCATATTGAATTTCTTAGATTGATGGTTCTACGTAGATGGTTCTTGAGGAGGTTTGTAATTTTGGGTATTTTGTTCATACGGATCGTGTAGAGATGTATCTTGGTTCGAGGATGCATTATGGGTGGTGGAGGAAGAGGAATGACACTATTGGTCTTGTCTCACAGTGTTTTCTTGTCAATAGGTTGAGAGGGAGAATCAGAGACCGGGTGATTTACTTCTGAAGATGGCTACTCCAGTGTGAAAGTGAGAGAGTATCATTATGGGTTTTGTGGTAGAGTTGTTGCATACTTGTAGGAAGTTTGATGCTATTTGGATCATTATGGATCATTGCGCGTATTTTATTCTAGTAATGACTTATTACATTTTGGAGTGTTTGAATTTGAAAAAAAGAGTTTGATTTAGCTAAAAGGAATGTGAATGTTGGAATATCATCTTGGTGTGTTATAAGGTCTCTAGTGTGGATGTGTTGATGGATTTTCTGGTTGTTCATTGAGGGAACGAAAAAGATTATTACAGCCTATGAGCGTAGGTAGACTCGGGAGATTGATTGATTACTTAGTGGTTGTATCTATGTGAAAGTCATAGAAAGATGTTGGTATGAGGTTGCGCTAGTGGACTATCTCATCAGAGAATGTTGGGGGTTGCATGATTTCTTATGATGTTCCTATGAAGAGTTTTATCTTTTACCAATGGAATGCATGTACTACAATATGGTTTGGATTGTTGGAGTAAGATTTTACGGTTGTCGCAGGATAGAGTGTGCATTTGAGCTAATGGTTTAGGGTGTATTATGGGTGTTGCAACATGAGCTGATGAAGAATTCAACTGATAACATTGTGGGATCTAGGTAGTAGAATAAGAGCAGCCATTATGGGTTCTTGGATTATGCGATGGTGACTTAAACCCAAGTGAGGGAGTCTACTATCAGCGATTGGGTTATCTAGTCATATGTTGTTATACACTCTA
Organism: Nicotiana rustica; assembly: GCA_005239535.1. Lineage (NCBI taxonomy): Eukaryota > Viridiplantae > Streptophyta > Magnoliopsida > Solanales > Solanaceae > Nicotiana > Nicotiana rustica. The sequence goes on from ML499118.1 coordinate 155,396, forward strand.
GACTGAGGCACGTTAGTGGTTTTATTATGACTTAAGGAGGATGTCCAGGGTAATTCGAGCAAGGGATTGTTGGTTGTATGTTGTATTTTGCCTTAGTGGTATATGAGGTTTTTTAAAGACTCAAGTTCGATATTCTTCTATGGTGGTAGTGTGCAATGGAAAGGATTTGCTAGGTTGTTTCTTTTCTTAGAGTATTCATGTACTAATAAAGCACTAGTCTTTCAACATGGTTGGCTATGTATTAGGGACTAAGAATGAGTGGGTGACTTTCGATAAGGTTCTAATGGATACAAGATTCGATATGTGGTATCTAAGATTGGTGTGCAATAAGGATTCGCTATTTTGCATTGGATTGTGAAAGCGATTTAGAGAATTTTGTATCATTGTTAGTTTTGTGAGGCAATATTTGAGAGATGGAAGAAACAACTTCAGATTCATAGAATGATTCATAGAGCGGGCATTTCGTATGGAGGTACTATTGGGTGTATCAAAAGGGATAAAGTAGCTGACGAGTCTTGGAACGACAAGGTTCATGTTGGCATCACTTGGGATGAGTTCTTATTTAGTTCTCTAGTGTACAAGGAATGAGCAGTGTTGCCTAAAAGGCAGGCCATGAGTAATTTGAAGGAGTAGGGTAAACATATCAGCGGTTTGGTTTAACTTTGTAATGGAAATTATCGATTCCTTTGGTATCATAGAGCTTTGTTGGTGTTTTGTTTTAATGTTGTTGGGTTTGGCAGTTTGTGTGGTGTGGGTTATCTGGAGGGATTCATATCACCCAATTTGGTTATGTGTTTATGGGTTGCAAAGGGTTGCGATGATTGTGACCATATCTTGAGGTTGGTGTCTTCTATATGCGTTGAGATTTTGTTGCTTGTTGTGATTTTGTCACGAATCAAGCTAAGTGAAAGGCTTCTGGTCGATGGATTGTGTATCATATTTGTTATCCAAAGTTGATAATGGAGTCCTTGTAGTTTTACATAATATCATGAAATATGTGGTGAGCTGTACAGAAATTTGATTGAATGGACTAGGTTGACGTTATGTTTTTAAAGGGAATGTCATGAATTTTAGACATCATGAAAGATTTCAGATGTTTAAATATATGATAGCACTATCTTTTGTCGCCCGAGAAAGGTGTGTTGTGTGGAATATAGATTGTGTAATATTTTGTGGATGTTTGACTAGTACTACAAAAATTGCATGCCAACCATTAATGTCTGTTCTAATACTTGTTGCAGGAGATTTATGGAGTTTTTATTATAATGTGATTTTGTATGTGTGACATGTCATTCATTTAAGTAATAAGGGTAGAGATCAGGTACAGAGATTCTGGTACTCTTATAATTCAAAGATTTTATTTTTGAGAGGCAGACTAATTCTCTTATTGCGAATGTGGAAGAATGTTTAGGATCTGACAGTCGATTGTATGTTTTATGGATATAGTCGTTGTGGACTGTTGGATGGTTATTGACCTATTTTAGAAAATCTGAATCGGTTTGGAGGCCCATCAGTAGGCCTATTGAGGAGGTGTGTTCTATACTTACTGGATTTTCTTATTCAGCGCAACATCTTCTATGTATGTGTCATCGGGCATAATGGATATTATTTATGTCCTGATCTATTTCATGTGTTATTCCCTTATGCTACGAGGGGCTACGAGGTGATTACACTATTCATATGCATGTTGTGGCTCCGTTTAGGCCTTGTGGTGATACATGAGCGGGATGGCTCTGGAGATTTTGATTTGCTTATTGCACCCTATATGTGCTTGCATTTTTGTAGAGTGATGTTGTCAGAATCCACTCCTCAAAGAGTAAGAGGACATGGTCGCATGCAATATAATTTACCCAACTATGAGTTAGGGTCGAATCCCACAGAGAACAATATGTAGGCGATTTGGAAAGTAAGAGAATTAGGGTTTATTATGCTAAGGAAAACACTAATAAAGGTTTTGAGAACATATTATATCAATATGCAAAAATATAAATTAACCTACAAAGCGAGTAAAATGGTCAATGGCTACAAGCATGGATACACGGGGAATTGCACTCAAGTAACGATCTAATGTATTTTATGATTTCACAAATATGAGCGAGTTTATGTTAATTAGTCTTGGATAATAATTCTATATTAGCTTCTTCCGAAGACTAATTAGACTTCCAAATTGAATTACCCTTATAACAATTAAGAGATTAAGTCCACTCGAATATGACTGCAAGTAGTTCAATCCTATCCCTAGGTTTAATCTATAAAATAAGGGGTTAACGCCTCAAGTTCTTATTAATTAATCTTTTCCAAACCCAAATTTCCTTATCCAAGATTATCGCAAAGTTAATGGGCTATTCCTCGGGTTTGACAATCCCTTTGGAAACATTAAAGAACAAGAATAATTAAAGATACAATTAATTCACTTCAATTTTAGTAAAAATCATTCAATACATAATCATAACACACAATTTAGTCAAATCTTTTTATAATGAACATAAACAAGATTCAAGTAATGAATAAATACAACACACTAGATATTCAATACAAAGAATGGAAATGAAGAAATGAGTAAGAAAGTATCATCCAAATTCTTTAAATGTTCAAGTCCCAAGTGTGTGTGCAAGAACCCTAGCTCCCAACTTTTTTATGTTTTCCCAAAGACTGCCAAAGATGAGTTGGGTCGAATATTAAGTGGTTTGGGAGTCAAAACGTGAAATTCTATATCTGCCTAGTTTCTTCCTATTGATTAAGCTTCGTGATCGTGTGAACAAGCAACGTAATTGCAGTGAAAACAATATCAAAGCATCGCTATCGCGTATAGTCACGCGTTCGGGAAGCATAATTGACCCGGTTGACCAACTAGTAAACTACGTGTTCGCAAGCTACGCAATCGCCGACAAAGCTACTTGTTCGGAAAGGCACTCGACTACCATTTTCCTAGAAATTCCTTCAATGCATTCATGATCCAATACACGCATGCACGATGGACATTTTGAGGTTTGCGATCGCACCAGAACATTTTGTGATCGCGAAGAGCAATAACTGGTAGAAGTTAATTTTCTTTATTATAACTCACTTTGAATTGTTTTCTTCTGTATTTTCTTCAAATCACATAATACCTAAAATATGCCGACAAACCTCAAAAATAGTTAGTTTCTCAATAAAATCATGCAAGAGTCTAAGTATCAAGAAAATATAAGTTGTCAAAATACAAACTTATCTTGGAGCATTATGTTATTCATCATCCCGTGGTTGTTTATGCAACTTAAATGCTTGTTGTTGATACGAATGAGTACTATGGGAGAACGTCTATTGACAAGATTGTATGGATTCTGTAGCATGCCTCCACGGGTACATGTGTTGATCAGGTGGCACGCTGCTAGGGGAATCTGTAAGATCAGGTTACATGTTGCAATGGAGTTATGAATGATATGGTTCCTTGAGATTATTTCATGTGTTTTTCTTCTCCTTTATGGAATAAGGCCATAACATTATTTTTTTCATATCTATTGTACGTGTTGGATAGGTTTTGCACTTGGCTTCCATTACGACTAGTGATAATACTTGAGTAATTGTTGTTTGGCGCACGAATAGTGTCGTACGAGGCTTTTGATGGTATTTGATGTAGCCTATCAGTCGAGCAATTTTTATTAGGTAAGCCGAGGTTGTTGGATCTATAATTTGTGCTATCGGATTTGTATATGGTATGTTTGGAAGAAGAATATCACTAATTAGCTTATATTTGGGCACTGGTTCTTGTCGCGCAAGAATGCTCTAAGACTTGTTAATTTGATGGGTTATTATGAGTTCCTACACATTCACTCCTTCATTGAGGCATTGCAAAGGTTTGGAATGAGGTTTTATTTGTCACGAGGTATATTACTAGTATTGGGTTTTATAATAAGCAGCTATTGTGCTCGGAAGTTATTGCTATGGGCATATGAGTAATGTTATACGTCGTGTGGTTAAATTTTGGGATTATACTTATGCTTTGGTACAACTGGTTGAGATTAATACAATGTGTATATATCGTAATCGTATCTAAGGGAATTCTAAATGTTGGAATTAAGTTTTATGATTATAGGTTAAGGTTGTAGGAAGAATCTTTAGATCGGATTATGTTAATGGGATTATAATTTTTGAGCTGGCATGAGATCGCTCTAGATATGTTTATAATGAGTTATATAGTAGTTTGGAAGCTTTGGGATGACTTTTGCCATGTCCGAGGACAAATGTATATTTAAGTTAGGGAGAACGTAACCACCCGACTGGTCATTTGAGCTCTAGCATTTTGCCCGGCGGTTCGAGACTTTGAGCATCGTTACTTGACGCATTATGACTTGTGTGTATGGTTTGATCTTTATTGTCGAGAGGTTCAGAGTTGATTTGGAAGAGTAATTCTCAATTAAGAATCATTAAATTGGAATAGTTGACCAAGGTTTTAGTTTTTGGTAAACAGCCACGAATTTATGATTTGAAGGTTCCAATAGATTCTTATGGTGATTTTTCACTGGGAATATGTTCGGATTTGGATTTGGAGATTCCTAGGTTGATTTGGCTCTATAAACTGAAAATTGGAAATTCTAAGGTTGAGGAGGATCATAGGTTTGACCGGGACTTGATTTTGAGGCTATCGAGTTCGAATTGTTTTATCGAAAGTTTGAGTAGGTTCAATAGGTTATTTGGAACTTCTGTGTGATTTTCGAGATGATCCTGAGTTGGTTAGATGTGGTTCTACATGAGTTTTGAAGTTGGAAGTTTGATTTATTCATTAATCTTTTAATGTGGTGTGATTTATTGTCTTGATGATATTTTGTGTAATCTAAGACGTCGATTAGGTGCGACCTTTATTTTGGGACTAGTAGAACTAATTTGACGGGGTCTCGGGCGCCTCTGGTATGTTTCATATCAATTTCGGATTGTTTGATGTCATGTAGGCATTACCGACTCTAGTGTTTTCGCACATGCAAAAAATTGGGTCCGCAAGTGTGAGTCTGCATATACGGACAGTGCATCGCTGGTGCAGAGGAAGGTTCGTTTAAGAGAAGACTAAACATGGAGAGGCCTTATCGTAGAAGGGATTTTGTAGGTGCATTGCTTGGACCGCAGAAGCAGCTCCTTAGAAGCTAGTTTTGCCCGCAAGTTGGGGCTTAAGTGAATTCTACGTCTGCGAAGGATCTTCCGTAAATGCAGTGTCACAGAAGAGACATTTAGACTGCAGGTGAAATAATCTCCAGGAAAAACACTTATAATCAATGGTTTGGCTTACTTTATCATATTCTAATATTGGGAGCTCGGATATAGGTGATTTTAGATGCAATTTTCACCACTTGGATTGGCTGAGTTTTCTTCACTTGAATTTGATTTTAATTCATGATTTTATCTTGATTTGGCGTTTGATTGGTGAATTTAAGAGAGAAAAATTGGGAGTTTTGGCAAAACATTCCTAATACGAGAAATGAAGATTTAAACCCCGATTTGGTGTCTGTTTGTATGAAACTTCTATATTTGGACATATATTAGAATAGGTGCTCGGGATTTGTGAGTTTTGTTGGATTCCGCGGTGTGGGTTCGGGTTGACCTTTTTGTTGAAAATGCATATTTCTATGAAGATCGAAGCTTTAATGTTTGGGGTTTTTTCCTAAGGCTTTATTTGATGTTATTGAGTTCTTTTTTACTAGACTTGGAACATTCTGAGTTGATTTTCGGTGGCTAGGCCGTTTTTTCTTGATTCATGAATTAGGATCCACGCATATGTGAGGTGATAAGTGTATATGAGTAGCTAGGTTTTGACCATATTGTTGACTTGAATTACTTTGTTGGATTATGTGAAGTTGTCACACATTTGTAATTGATTCCATGACTACTTTATATGAAATATTATCTTTACATGTTGACCTTTAGTATAAACCCGTAATCATTACTTGTCTTAATTGCTCCGTGATTTTTGGTGATTCTATGGCCTAACTAACTCATGAAAATTAAGATGAATATGCTAGAACATGTTAAATAGCTTATCGAGTTGTCGTGATAAATTGAGTTACATTATTTTCCATAGTCCTTTTTTCAGCCATATCAGCTTTTATTCTATTATTTTCCATAGCCCTTTTATTACATTATTTCATATACATATGCATGTGTAACGACTCAGTCGGTCGTTACGTAAAATCTGCATTATATTTACTGTTATTGCCTTGTCATAGGTTGGTTATACTGTTTATGATGTGTTAGAGTCGTTGGCTCGGGTTCAGAATGGTTGTAGTGAGGATTTAGTCATTTAGTCTTTAAAAATAACCTTATAGTTGGAAAACGTCAACTGAGAGTTGATTTATTGGTAAATGACCTCGAAATGCGGATTTTATGGATCAGATAGCTCCATTAGGTTGTTTGGGACTTAGTAGAGTGTTCGGAATATTTTTGTGATGTCCGGTGTAGATTTAGGCTTGAATTGGCGAAAGTTAGGTTTTGGTGATTTCCGGTCGGCAGTGGAAAATAGGATATCGGGGTCGGAATGGAATTCCGATAGTTGGATCAGGTTCGTAATGTCATTTTGGATATGTCTTCAAAATTTTAGATCAATCGGAGGTGTTTTGGATAGTTTCGGCATCGTCAGTGGAATTTAGAAATTTCAAAGTTCTTAGGCTTGAATCCGGTGTGATTTTGGTGTTTCGATGTTTTTTTGGGTGTTCTGAGAATGCAATTAAGTTTGAATGATCATACTTGATGTGTGGGTATGTTTAGTTGGGGTCCCGAGGGGCTCGGGATTGATTTCGGATGGTTAACTGGCATTTCTTTTTAATCATGAAAAGACTGTTGTTTTTCTGGTGTTAATGCAGAAGGGAATTTTTCATCGCGATCGCGTAGTAATGGTCACGATCGCTTAGAGTAATCTGAGGGTCAGGCTATTTAGTGCATCGCGATCACAAGAGCAGGACTGCGATCGCGTAGGGGAGCAGTGTTGGTCAGTGTGATCGCGTGTGTCTTGGCGCGATTGCATAGGGTTAGTGAGGCGCGTGTTATAGGGGGGCCGATATTCTTCGCGATCGCATGAGATGGGTTACGATCGCGTGGGTTGAGGTCCTAGTGAATCGTGATCGCGTGGCTTGTGATTCGATCGCGTAGGGTCTTTTGAGGGTCTGTAGAAATTGTTCTTCGCGATCGCGTGGGAACTCCCGTGATCGCAGTGAAGAAAGAACTGGGCGGTATTTAAATAAACCCTCCGTGACCATAACCCACTTTTTCACCATTTTGGAACGGGAAGAAAGCTTTTGAGGCGATTTTGAAGAGAGGAAACCCTTGTTCTTCATTAAGGTGAGGATTTTGGACCCTATAACTCGATTATATGTGATTAAGGACCAAATTATCATTGTTTAATTTATGAAAATCAGTAGAAAAAGATGAAATTAGGGCTTGAGAATATGAGACCTTTTAGGGATGATTTGAGGGGTCAAACGAACTCTGCTTTTCGAGTTCTTTATATGTACGGACTCGTGAGATGATGAATAACATTTTTGTAAAAACTTTGTCTAGCCCTAATTTCCGAATTTGTGCTAAAGTTGGTATTTTTCAATTGGAATTCATTCCCTTAGCATAAATTGATAAGAAAAATCTGATCTTTATGGATTTGGAGCACTCGGAAATTGATTCGAGAGGCAATGGTGTTGCGGAATAGTTTTCGGTCTAGTTTGAGGTAAGTAATGTCTTTAAATCCTGTCCTGAGGGTATGAAACCCCGTACATTACATCCTTTCACGGATTTGGAGTGACGCACACAGTGGATGACGAGTGTTGGGCTTGCACGAATTTGAAATTTGGAGAAATGTTCCTTTTTAAGCAACTATTGAGTTGCGAAACTGATTTTAAAGCATATGAGTTATAATATTACTATGTTTTGATATATTTGGGTTGTAAGCCATGTTTGGGGCATAGTTCCGATCTGTTTCAACCGCTTGGGGACTATTTTACTGATATTCTCACGACTTTGAAACCATGATTTTACACTCAGTAATTCTTGTGAAATTGTTGACACTCTTATTTGATAATATTACTATTTCTTGAAATGAAATACTATTTTGGGTCGAGAACCCCGTTTTATTCATGGCCCGAGTGGCATGCTGAGAGTGTCTGCCTGAGTGAGGTCGAGAGCCAATGTTGTGAGGATGTTATGTTATGAGAGAGGTCGAGTTCCTACGAGTGATTTATGCCATGATGTGGCTTGTTTATAGCGCTTGGGCTCTAGGAGCCCCTCCGGAGTCTGTACACACCCCCAGTGAGACCTACTGAGTGCGAGTGCCGAGTGATGAGTGATTGGGAGGCATGAGTGACATTGAGGTTGCCCGCGGGGCTGATACTGAGTGATGGTGAGGTGCTGAGGGAAATTTTTATGAGTGATGATTATGGCTCGAGGGGCAATTTTACGATGATATTTTACTGAGTTTTGACTATGGCTTACTTCTTTTTTCTCAAACTGATATTACCGAGAGTTTTAATGAGAAATATTGGAAAATATACTTGTTTCAAAGGATTTTATGGAAACTGGTTTTCGAACTTATGTATACTGTATTGAGACTTGATGTTTTATCGTTTTGTGGATTGGTGTATTTGTGTTGTGTGTTTCTTATTCTCGGACTGTGATTTATTTTCACTACTACTGAGTTGGCGTACTCATTATTACTCCATGCACCCTTGTGTGCAGATCCAGGTACTGGTTCGGAGCAGTAGTCGTCTGAGTTCGTTGTCATCAGCATTTGGGATTTCTAGGTAGCTATCCAGCGTCCGCAGCTTCTCCATTTCCCTTCCGTTATTAGTATTAGTATTTTATTCCTAGACATTGGTTATGACATTAGTAGAGTTATATTTTAGTCTTAGATGCTCGTGATCGGTTGACTCCAGTCCTGGGGGATTTGTTTAGACAGTAGATTATATTATATTTGCTTAAAGACTTAGAGAAAATTTTTAATTGCTTATTATGGTGGTATTTAATGGTTTTTAGTAATTATATTGAAACAAAATGTGTATCTATGTGATGGTTGGCTAGCCTACTTTCAGGATAGGCGCCATCACGACTTGTTAGGATTTGGGGTCGTGACAAGTTTGTATCGGGGCTCTAGGTTACATAGGACTCAACGATCATGAGTAGGTTTAGTAGAGTCTTGCGGATTGCTACGGAGACGTCTGTACTTATCTTCGAGAGGCTACAGAACTCATAGGAAAAAATCTCATTTTCTTGAACTCTTTCATGCCAATCTATTGGTTCTTGAAATCTAAACTACTGTTGTTTCATTCTCTCACAGATGGTGAGGACACGCACTACTGATCAGGGTGACCAGACACCAGCCAGACCCACCAGGGGTCGAGGCCGTGGTGGAGTTAGGGGACTAGCCCGCACAGCAGCTGGGACAGTACCACAGGATCCCCCTATCATTCAGGATCAGGTTCCCACCGAGGGTTCTCCAACGGGACAGGCTCAAGCACCGGCAATGCCTATTTTTATTACGAATCTTCAGGAGACTCTGGCTCAGATCTTAATAGTGTGTACCAGTTTAGCTCAGGCAGTTTCTATGTCTACTACTCCCAGTGCAGCTCAAGCCGGGGGAGGCATTCAGACTCGAGCTGCCCGGACACCTGAGAAGGCTGTCTAGGGTATTTAGGTACCGGGGGTAGTCCCAGCCCTGCCGGTTGCCCCAGTTCAGGACAATGTAGTCCCGGCTATGCCCGAGGATGAGTAGTTGTGATGACCCAAAAGATCATCCTGTGTAAATTTAGCTAAAACTGTGTTCCGAGGCCCCGAAAGCCTCCGTTAAAGAAACTTGTTTTCTGAAAATAATAAAGACTTTTGAAAATGAATTTTGACATGAAAACCGTGTTACTAGGCCCGTATTATGGTTCCGAAGCCCGTAACAGGTTCAATATATATGATATGATTTATCTGTAAATGTTGGTGAGAAACGAACTTGATTTGACATGTTTCGGATCAAAAATAGAAAACTTTGATAGGTTATGAAGTTTGAGAAAATTATAGAGATTTTTGAGTTTAATTTGTTGTTTTTGATGTTATTTCGGTGGTTTAATTACTTGAATAAGTCCGTAGGATGATTTTGAAGTCGTTTGTATAATTGGTTTTGAGCCCCGAAGGCTCGGGTGAGTTTCGGGTCTGGGAGAGAAGGGTCTCCTGTGCGAACGCACAAGGGTGGTCGCGAACGCACAGGGTTAGGAGAGTCAGGGGGCTGGGGGTATTAAGCTTGTGCGAACGCAGCTGGGGCCCCGCGATCGTGGAGTGTATTTTAGGGAACCCTGCGCGAACGCGGTGCATGAGCTGCCAACGTACAATGTAAAATTTGCACAAGTATTTTATTCAAAAACAGAATATCCCATTACGGGGTTTTCACATTTTCCACTATCCTCTTCTTCCCCACACCTCCTTTAGCCATTTTTGAAGACCTTCATCACCATAGCTCCATAGGTAAGCAATTCTAACTCCATTGTCCTTCTATTTTCATGATCTATTACTAGAATCTAGGTCTAATAACATGAAATCAAAGGTAGAAATTGGGGATTTCGGGGAGAGTTAGGGTTTTGGAATTTTTGGGGGATTCAACCTCATTTTGGGGTTGGATTTCAAAACAAATTATATATTCTGGCTTGTGGGGGAATGGGTTATCGGGTTTTGGTCTGAACCTCGTGTTTGGATCAAGCGGCCCTGGGGTCAAATTTTGGTATTTTTGGAAGAATGATGGGAAATGTATAATTAGGCTTTGGAATTAGTTTATTGAGTAATTATTGATGTTTATAAGTCAATTATGTCTAGATATTATCGTTTCAGAGTTGGATTCGAGAGGAGGCTATGATTGAGGCTTGACTTGCATTTTTGGAGCCGAGTTAAGTGGTTGGCCTAACCTTAGCTTGAGGGAATATGCATAGAGTCTTATTTGCTATGTGTAATTCATGTCCAACATATAGGCGAGGTGACGAATGCCTATATGTTGTGGTCAAGCATGCCCGTGAGTCAAAAGTGACGAAGTATATCGTGTTCTTGATATTCTCTATGCTATGAATAATGGGTGATTTAGAAGTGATACATTGATGTTGTTTCATGACGTGGGAAGTTATTGATTAATTGTTCAGTGGAGGATTTTTATTGTTGAAATTATGCCTCTGAGAGAGATTGGTTATAGTTGAGTCCCTTGCCGGGACGATTGAATTTTGTAGGTTATTTCTGTGCATTTAGAACTTCTTATTGTAAACATTTATATTGAATTGTTGTTTCTGTGTACATTATGCACGAGGGGACATTCTGTGCCGAGTGATAGTGAGGCTATGCACGAGGGGACATTCTGTTCCGAGTGATTATTGTTTATGCAAGATAGGACATTCCGTGCCGAGTGATTATTATTTATGCACGAGGGGACATTCCGTGCCGATTGATTATTATTTATGTACGAGGGGACATTCCGTGCCGAGCGACTGTGAGATTATGCACGAGGGAACATTCCGTGCCGAGTGACATTATTATTTATGCACGAGGGGACATTCCGTGCCGAGTGATTGTGAGGCTATGCCCGAGGGGACATGCATTGCCTTTTGCTGCTTATTTACTTGTTTTGAGATGTTAAATTTGTGTCTTACTTCTACATTTCAGTTATTATCTTGTTCTGTTGTTTTGGTAATTTGTTGCCCCTTTATCCCCAGCATGTTCTCCCTATACCCGTATTTACTTGTTTATTTTCGTTATTATTCTGTTTCAGTATAGAATTGCACAGGTATGAATTGTTGTTGGTCCTAGCCTCGTCACTACTTCGCCGAGGTTAGGCTCGGCACTTACTCAGTACATGTGGTCGGTTGTACTGATTCTACACCTGCACTTCTTTATGTTGTGCAGATTATGCAGCCGGACCCAGTGGACATTGACGGAGGGAGTATCCTTCAGTCCATTCATGAGACATCGAGGTAGTCCCGCAGACGTTCGTGGGCCTTGGCGTCACCTTCTACCCTCTTCCTTCATTTCTTTCTTATTTGTTTTTAGTTCAAAGATAGTTGTATGTATTTATCTTTCAAACCCTTGTATTTAGTAATCTCTGAGATAGTTCGTGAGTTAGTGACACCAGTTCTGGGTTACATTTACGGGATTTATTTCGAAGCTGTTATATAGTTCTGAAATTAGTTAACTTTCATATTGTTAATCATAGTTGCCTTAGTTATCCTGTTGTTTTTAACTGTTAATGAGTTTATTTATTCAAAATGTTGGCTTGTCTAGCGGGTTCAACACTAGGCGCCATCACGGTCTGAAGGTGGGATTTCGGGTCATGACAGCATCATAGGCTGGAGAGGTTCAATAGACTTCAACCTCCGAATTTTAGCGGCATAAAGGGTGAGGAAGCCCAAGGTTTTCTAGATAATTGCCAAAGAGTACTACGTACTGCTGGGATTTTGGAGATCAGTGGGGTCTCATTTGCTACATTTCAGTTTGCAGGTGCTGCTTTCACTTGGTGGGAGACATTTGAGAGGCATAGGCCTGTTGGTTCAGCACCCCTCACCTGCAATCAGTTCTCCACGATCTTTTTGGAGAAGTATGTTCCTCAGTCCCACAGAGAGGAGCAGCGCATGCAGTTTGAGCAGTTGCGCCAGGGAGAGTTATCCGTTACTCAGTACGAGATGCGGTTTTCCGAGATGGCTAGGCATGCTTCTGAGTTAGTCCCTACTGATAGGGATAGGATCAGGAGGTTTGTAGATGGTCTCACGTATCAGCTTCGAATTTTGATGACCACAGAGAGAGTGTCTAGAGCTACATGTGAGCAGGTTGTTGACATTGCTCAGGACATTGAGTCGGTTCATAGGCAGGAGCGTGAGGAGAGGGAGGCCAAGAGGCCTGGGGGATCAGGTAGCTTTAGTTGTGCCCCTTCCAGAGGGCAGTTTCAGCCTAGTAGAGGTCGTCCATTTAGACCTCCTCAGCCAGTTCGCCAAGCTTATAGTGGTGCATCTTCTGGGCAGGGTCCTCAAAGTTCTCATCAGAGACGTTCATCTTTTAGTGCCTATCCAGCTTAGAGTTCCTCTAGATCATCGTCATATCGCGGTTCTTCTATGCATGGTCCGTCCGGTTGTTATCATGGTGGCAGGTTTTCTCTTCAGCCCCCATCTCCAGCTCCAGGTGGTTGTTTTGAGTGTGGAGAGTTCGAACATAGGTGAAGGCAGTGTCCCCGTCGTCCTGGCAGTTAATCTCAGCAGAGGGTTCAGCCCTCGACTTCAGCCCCAGTGACTTCACCACCTACCCAGGCAGCCACGGGTGGTGGTCAGGTAGTTAGAGACATTCTCGCCTGTCACGCGGGTGACCCGGTTTCGGTCCCCGACAACGACGCCAAAATTTTATACGCTCAAATTACACCTTAAAATAGTGTAAGCGATCGATGTCAAATATAGTAACCCAACAAGGTTGGGGTCGAATCCCATAGATTACAATATGGAGAAGATTAGGAATGTAAGAAAATTATCACTTATCATGCAATGCCAAAAAAATAGATTTTGGTTTTGAAAATTATTTATAACTAAATGCGGAAATATAAACTAACCTAGAAAGCAAGGAAAATGATCAATGGCAACAAGTATGGATGCTTTGGGAATTACACTCGAGTAACGATCCAATGTATTTCACGATTTTACAAATATGAGCGAGTTTATGTTAATTAGCCATGGATAATAATTCTTAATTAGCTTATTCCGAAGACTAACAAGACTTTTT
>ML499118.1:169245-211535 GCA_005239535.1 Nicotiana rustica
AATTAAAGAAACAATAACTCACTTCATAAATATAATAAAATCATTCAATACATAAGCACAACAAGGTATTTTATCCACACTTTAAATATGTAAATTTCCATAAACAAGATTCAAGTTTTGGAAATAAATACTACACACTTAAATATTCAATACAAAGCAAGGAAATGAAGAAACAAACATAAATGGGTAAGAAAACCTTAACCACAAGAGTGAAATCTTCAAGACCCAAGTGTGTGTGCAAACCCTAACTTCAAGACTTGTTTTCTCTCTTCTTCTCTACTCAAAAATATGTTTTACAATACCAAAGATATGCCAAAGATATGTTTTAAATGGGTAAGAAAACCTTAACCACAAGAGTAAAATCTTCAAGACCCAAGTGTGTCTGCAAACCCTAACTTCAAGACAAGTTTTCTCTCTTTTTCTCTACTCAAAAATATGTTTTACAATGCCAAAGATATGCCAAAAGATCAGCCAAGTTATTTATAAGAATGGTTTGGGGGTAAAATTGTGAAATGCCAAAACTTCCCAAAATTCGCCCAGATTTAATGATTCGAGATCGCGGAACAATGATTGTGATCGCGTAAGCTCAGGTCTTGAACTTCTGCGATCGCGTGAAAACCTCTGCGATCACGTAGAGTCACGTCTCTAGCTTCTGTGATTGCGTGGCAGCCTTTGCGGTCGGGTAGAACACTTCAGGGGTTGTGACCAAATCCTTCTCTGCGATCGCGTAAATAACATCGCGTTCAAGTCTCACATTCTTCATTGACTTCTGTGATCGGGGACAGGACCTTGCGATTGTTAAGAGTAATCTGGCTTCAGTCAATTTTCATCATTTTTGCCTATTTTGACTTGATTTGTTCCATTTATTCTCCAAATCACCTAAAATTTTCCAATAATCCTCAGAAAATGTCCTAGTTTACTATCAAAATTATTCTAAAGTTTAAATATTGAGAGGAGATAAGTTGGTAAAATACCAACTCATCAACTTCAGCCCTAGTCACTTCACCACCTACCCAGGCAGTCAGGGGTGGTGGTCAGGCATCTAGATGCCGCCCTAGAGGGGGAAGTCGACCAGGTGGAGGGCAGCCATGTATTTATGCACTTCCGGCTAGGCCTGATGCTATGGCCTCAGATGCGGTGATTACTGGTACTATCTCAGTTTGTCACAGTGATGCTTTGGCTTTATCTGACCCTGGTTCCACGTACTTTTATGTCTTATCCTATTTTGCTCAATTTCTGAATATGCCCCGTGAGTCTTTAGTTACGTATGTTCATGTTTTGACTATGGTGGGCAATACTATTATTATGGACCGTGCGTACCGGTCGTGTGTTATATCTATTAGGGGTCTGGAGACCCGAGTGGACTTGATATTGCTCAGTATGGTTGATTTTGATGTGATACTGGGCATGGATTGGTTATCCCCATGTCATGCTATTCTTGATTGTCACGCTAAGACGGTGACCCTAGCTATGCCCGGAGTTCCGATAGTTGAGTCGAGAGGGTCTATAAAGAATATGCCTAGTAGAGTGATTTCTTATTTGAAGGCTTAGCGTATGGTTGAGAAAGGGTATGAGTCTTACCTTTCTTTTGTGCGGGATGTTAGTAGTAAGACTCCTTCTGTTGATTCTGTTCCTGTGGTCTGTGATTTTCCGGACGTCTTTCCTGCAGACCTGCCAGTCATGCCACCTGACAGGGATATTGATTTTGGTATTGACCTGGTGCCAGAGAGCCAGCCTATCTCTATTCCACCTTACCGCATGGCACCAGCGAAGTTGAAAGAATTGAAAGACCAGCTTCAGGAACTCCTAGATAAGGGGTTCATTCGACCTAATATGTCACCTTGGGATGCACCGATGTTGTTTGTGAAAAAGAAAGATCGCTCCATGCGCATGTGTATTGATTATAGGAAGCTGAATAAGGTTAGTGTGAAGAACCGGTATCCTTTGCCCCGTATTGATGACTTGTTTGACCAGCTTCAGGGAGATAGAGTGTTCTCCAAGATTTACTTGAGGTCTGGGTATCATCAGCTGAAGATTCGGGATTTTGACATTCCGAAGACTACTTTCAGGACCAGATATGGTCATTATGAGTTTCAGGTTTTGTCATTTGGGCTGACCAATGCCCCAGCCACGTTCATGCAATTGATGAACAATGTTTTTCAGCCTTACCTTGATTATTTTGTTATTGTCTTCATTGATGACATCCTGGTGTATTTGCGTAGTCAGGAGGAGCATGCTCAACATTTGAGGGTTATGTTACAGAGGTTGAGGGAGGAGAAGCTTTATGCAAAATTCTCCACGTGTGAGTTTTGGCTTGGTTCGGTAGCTTTCTTGGGGCACGTGGTGTCTAGTGAGGGTATTCAGGTTGAACCAAAGAAGATTGAGGCGGTGTAGAGTTGGCCCAGACCGTCCTCAGCTGCAGAGATTAGGACTTTCCTTGGGTTGGCGGGATATTATCGTCGCTTTGTGAAAGGATTCTCTTATATTGCTTCGCCTTGGACCAGATTGACCCAGAAGGGTGCTCCATTCAGATGGTCCTATGACTGTGAGGAGAGCTTTCAGAAGCTCAAGAAATCATTGACCACAGCTCTGGTACTAGTTTTGCCTACTGGTTCGGGTTCTTATACAGTCCATTGTGATGCAGGACGGTAGGGTGATTGCCTACGCGCCGAGATAGTTGAAGGTGCAGGAGAAGAATTATCCAGTGCATGATCTTGAGTTAGCTTCCATTGTTCATGCCTTAAAGATTTGGCGTCATTATTTGTATGGAGTAAAGTGTGATTTTCACTACCCATCAGAGTTTGAAGTATCTGCGGATGCAGAAGGACTTGAATTTGCACCAGAGGATATGGTTAGAGCTTCTCAAGGATTATGACCTCACTATTTTGTATCATCCGGGGAAGGCCAATGTATTGGCCGATGCTTTAAGTCGTAGGGCCGAGAGTTTGGGGAGTCTAGCTTACCTTTCAGCAGCAGAGCAACCTTTAGCACTTGATGTTCAGGCTTTAGCGGGTCAGTTGGTGAGATTGGATTTGTTAGAGCCTCCACGGGTATTAGCTAGCATGGCTTCCCGGTCTTCTCTTTATGATCAAATTAGAGCCCAGCAGTATGATGATCCGCATTTATTAGTACTTCGGGATAGGGTCCGTCGGGATGATGCCAGGGATGTGACTATTGGTGATGACGGTGTTATGAGGATGCATGGCCGTATTTGTGTGCTCAATGTGGATGGTCTTCGGGAGTTGATATTAGCAGAGGCACAAAGCTCGCGGTAATCCATTCATCCGGGTCCCGCGAAGATGTATCAGGACTTGAGATAGTAGTATTGGCGGAGGCGGATGAAGAGAGATATTGTTGAGTATATAGCACGGTGTCTCAACTTCCAGCAGGTCATGTATGAGCACTAGAGACCAAGTGGATTACTTCAGAGGTTAGATATTCCGGAGTGGAAATGGGAGCGGATCACTATGGACTTTGTACATGGGCTTCCACGGACTTCGAAGGGTTTTGATGCTATTTGGGTCATTGTGGATAGATTGACCTAGTCCACGCACTTCATTCCTATCAGCACTACTTATACTTCAGAGCGGTTAGCTGGTATCTACATCAGGGAGATTGTCTGATTGCATGGGGTTCCAGTTTCTATCATTTCTGACAAAGGTACTCAGTTCACATGTCAGTTTTGGAAGGCCGTACAAAGAGGTATGGGTACTCAGGTAGAGTTGAGCACTGCATTTCATCCTCAGATCGACGGGCAGTCGGAGCGGACTATTCATATTTTGGAGGACATGTTGCGTGCCTATGTGATTGATTTTGGTGGATCATGGGATCAGTTTCTGCCATTTACGGAGTTTGCATATAATAATAACTACCAGTCCAGTATTAAGATGGCCCCGTATGAGGCTTTATATGGTAGGAGGGGTAGATCTCCGGTTGGTTGGTTCGAGCCCGGTAAGGCTAGGCTAATGGGCACATATTTGATTCAGGATGCGTTGGAGAAGGTGAAGTTGATTCAGGAGCGACTTCGCACGGTGTTGTCTAGGCAGCAGAGTGATGCAGACCGGAAGGTCCTGGATGTGTCTTTTATGGAAGGTGATAAGGTACTGCTGAAGGTATCACCCATGAAGGGTGTTATGAGGTTCGGAAAGAGGGGAAAACTGAGTCCCCGGTTTATTGGTCCATTTGATCTTAATTGACTAAACCTTTTTATCCATTTGATGTTATCATGTTTATTTACTGCTTTCTTTTATGCTCTAAATTTCTTATTTATTGCTACTAAGTATCAATGTCGACCATTCGTCACTACTTATTAGAGGACAAACTTAATACTTGTTGAGTACCATCGTTTTCTACTCATACTACATGTTGTGGAGATTCTGAGGCCGGTACCAAGTCATACCCGTTCATTTTCTTAGTGACTTGCATTTTGATACATCATGAGGGGAGCTGCGTACTTGTTCGATATGTAGCACATGGCGTCCCCCTTCCTTGATTATCTATTTCAGTCTTTTATATCTGTTGGATAAATATTGCTATAGTGAGACACGACTTACTCTTATTACCAGACGCTCGTAACAGTGCTGGCACCATATTTTGGCCTTAGGTTGTTGTGGATGTCTAGACTCTCTCTCATATATTTGTATCGATATGTTGGTTTTGGGACTATTTATGCTTTTATATTTATATCATATCGTGTTAAAACATAATAAATTGGCTTATTGTTGTTAGGTGTTGGCTTGCCTAGCAAGCAGAAAAGGCGCAATCATAATTTTTTGTGGAATTTTAGGTCGTGACATAAGCAAAAGTAGTTATATATCGCCAATAAGGGTCACCTGATGATGTTTGGCTATAGTTATATATTATTAATGCATTACTTACCTGACATTTTGGAGCTTTAATGCTAAACTATACTATATTTGTGCTTAATTGAGTCTATTTTATGTGTAGGTACATTGAAGACAAGCTTGAGAACAAAGTAGAGATTTTGTGATGACCCAAGGGGTCATTTTAAAAAATTTAGACTCCGTTCCATTCTTAAAATCCATAAAAAGACTAATTCTAAATACCTCGATTTGTGTGCGTAGTCCGGCGTGAAACCGGAAGGCTTTTACGTGAAAATACGAGAAATAGTAATTTCTAGAGTTGAACTTTGATAAAAGTTGACTTTGGTGAACAATTTGAGTAAACGGACCCAAATCTATGTTCCGACAATCCCAGGAGGTCCGCAGTAAAATATGGGAGTCTGGTGTATGCCGGAAATGAATTCCGATGTCCCAAGCCTTAGAAATCAATTTTTGAAAGAAATTGTTTTGCTGAAATATTTATGAAATAAAAAAAAGTATTAATGTTTGAAATCATTGGTATCGGGACCATATTTTAGTTCTGAAGCTCGGTACAGATTTGTTACGATATTTAAAGGTTAACTTTGAAATTTGGTGAAAAACGGAGTTCGTTTGATGTGATTCGGACATCCGGTTGCGAAGTTATGCACTTTAAGTGTTCTTGAAGAAAATGACAAGTTTTGAGGTTTAATTTGTAGTTTTACATGTTATTTTCATGATTTGATCACACGAGCAAGTCCGTATAGTGTTTTTAGACTTGCGTGCATGTTTTGTTTAGAACCCCGAGGGCTCGGGTGAGTTTCGGATAGGCCACGGGATGATTTTGCACTGGAAAAATCTTTTGTATTGACTTTTATCTATTTCCAGTGATTTAGTTCATCGCGTTCGCATAGCCTCTACCGCGAACACATAGGGTAAAGTACGCTGGGCCACTTTTGTTCATCGCGAACGCGGAGCCAAGGATGTGAACGCGAAGCAATGGGGGGTTAAAGCTTCGCGAACACGTCCTGGCCTACGCGACCGCATGGTGTAAGGGACCTGGGGGGAGGGGGTACTTGCCATTGTTCTACGCGAACGCGGCCCCACTACAGCAAACGCGAAGGTCCAGCTCCTGAAGCATTGCGAATGCGTCCCCTTGATCGTGAACGCGTAGGCCTGGGGTCCCTGACCCATCGCGAACGCGGCCACTTTGTTGCGAATGCGAAGGTCACCTTTCCAGTGATATAAAAGCAATTTAAAAACGGGCAGACCTTCTTCTTCACCATATTTTCAAACCCCATATCCCTAGGAATGAATTGCTTCACCAATTATCATCCCCAAGTCATAGGTAATCAATTCTAAACTTTGTTCTTTTAATTCCTTACTGTTTTTCAGCACTTTTAAAGCAAAAACTAAGAAAGTTCATGGTAAAAAAATGGAGAGTTTGGGTAGAATTAGGGAATTTTTTTAAAATCGAAGTTTTACATCGAATTGAGGTCGTATTTCAAAACTAATAGAATATTTGGGTTCGTGGGCGAATGGGTAAACGTAATTTGGTCTGAACCCCGAGTTTAGACCAAGCAGGCCTGGGGTCGGGTTTTCACTTTTTCAAGAAAACTTAGGAAAAATTATGCTTTTCAATAAAGTTATTTCCTTGAGCATAAATTGGTGATATTGAGTTAATTATGATTTGATTCGAGCAAGTTAGAGGTGAATTCAAAAGGAAAAGCAGTAATTGAGCAGTGAGTGGCCTACGAAATTAAGGTAAGTGTTAGGTCTAACTTTGACTTGAGGAAATATGAATCCCCACTTGTTTGCTATGTGAAATGCATGTGTGTGGTGTATAGGTGAGGTGACGAGTATCTATGTACCACCAAATTTCCCTTTAAGCATGATGCATTTCCCGTTCTCAACTTAATTGATTCTTCTCTTAATTGTTCTATGTTCATTATTGTTTCTATGACTACTTGGCTTTATTATTTGGTTGTTAGATATTGTTGTGGTTATTTTGGAAATAATATTGCTTGTTTTAGCTAGTTTCCTTGTGGTACAAAACGGTTGAGCGGTTTGGTATTGTTTTACGAATTATATATATATATTGATGTTCCTATTGGTTTCTTGGTTGAGAGGATATTGATGAGGTTTATGAGAAAAATTATTGTTTCTTATTTATAATTGTCGAGACAAAAAATTGGGAAAGGCTTGGCCTGAATTGTTAAATTTATGACTAAATTTATATGATATGTCTGGTGGGAGAGGGTTTCACGCCGCAACAAAGAGTGATATAGGCAAGTTTGAAAATAATTTTGAGAAAAAATTGGGTATCAACATTAAGGACTTGATCATAATTTGGAACTGTTAAATAAATACTTTTATGTTGTTTTAATGCTTTGCACATGGTTATGTCATCACCTTAGTTTATTTGATTTTATAATTCTTGAGCTTGTGTTGTAGCCTAAATGGCCATGAATCTTTCATTAACTGTACTTACTCTATCTAACATTTTTTTGTTCTTTTTTTTTGGTGATGCCAAAAGGGAGAATGATAAAGTTGGGGTTGGTGCTGATTGGTGTTGATGTGCATGTTTGTGTGCTTGTTGTATACATGTTGTACCTGCTTTGGGTTGGTGAGATTTTTGGTGATATTAGGTGATTATCTTGTTTATGTGCACAAAGAATGTTTGACATCCTTAAAATGGGTGATTTGTTGAGTATTGAAGTTTCGATGATTAACAAAATTTGTTCAGAGAAAATGCTCTAAGAACCAGGTCCTAAAGGTTGATGAATGCACGTTCCTACAAGACAGTAACTTTATCACGAAGTTATTCAAGTTCGAGTTTGTTGGAATAGGACAACTAAAATGTGATAAGGATCGTTGTCCTAAGAAGATATGTCTGTACAAGTGAGAGATAAGAGTCGCAAGAACTGTGAAGTCCTTGGAGTAGTAGGAGCCTTATCAAACTAGAAGCCGACTACGTATAAGACTCCTAAAAGATCTCGGAGTCCAGGAAGTTTAAATACTATATTTTTGGACTGCTGAGATTATCCTTTTGCACATCAAATGAAGAACTAAATTCTCTATACTCAAGTCGAGTACCCATGTATGTGTTTTTCTTGAGTCAGTCTAGTAAATGTATTTTAGGAAATCTAATTGTAATCAAAGTGTCATATACAATCAGTGAGTTGAGTGAGTGTTTGATTTTGCAAGTTAAAGTAACTTGTAACTCGAACAGTTGAAGTAGGAGACTTGGAGAGTATTAAGTTACAAATTTGTAATTGATATATTTGGCTCGTTGTTCTAGTTAAGATCAAGTTAAAATCATACGCGGTAGATCGTGAATTTTGCACCTTTTGAGCCGGGTGATTTTTCACATAAAAATTATTATGTTTACTTTACTGATTATTTTTGCGTACACTTAAGGAGTAAGGTACCAACCAAGTTTTTTAGTAATCCATAACCTCTCAAGTTATTTCAGGTAAATTTGTAACAACACTCATGTCCTTTTCATTCTCATCACATCTTTATTTAATTTATGGACCATGAACAAAGCGAAATGATATAACCGAACGAGGTGCTGCAATTCAGGTTGAGATTAGAACAAAAGTAAGACTAGCGTATTTAAACACATGCTTGATAATATTGTTTGATTAAAAGGAATCAGTTACATGAACATAAGAACTGTGTACATTTTTTTGCAGCGAAAGATTGTTCAACCCAAAATTGAGAATTTTCCCTAAGTGCACTTCGTCTCTCTTGTAGACGGAGTTTTGCCTTCATGAACTAAATATTGTGTACCCATAAACGGTACAGTTAAATTTATACGTGGTTTCTAGACAAGTGAACTAATTTGATCCTAAAATACTAAAATAACATAATTATGCAATACTTAGCTTTAAAACGTAGATGAAACTGCAGAAGTGATGATTCCGGGAACGAGGTTTCCGAGCACAGCAATAGTGAAATCAAAAAGCGAAAAAATAAGATTGTATTAAGCTTTGTATAGAACATAGTGTAAGTTTCGGGAAAATTCGTGTCCTTTATAATGATAATTGAGCTCACTATTTAAAGTTGTTTCTAGGGAAGGAGGTCCAAGGATCGTGCCCTCCTTTAATGTCAATTATGTGGGTAATTGATGAAGATGTAAGGGTGAACATAAATGCCAAATTCTCAGTAACGAAGGGTCTTAATGACACTAAATATTCTTTATTAAATGCTACCGGGCGCAGAGCATTTAACACGCCTTTGTGAACATTATCCCTTCTAGTGACAAGTGGAATAACTATGTTTGGTCTTTGGCCACCCCCGTCTTGGGTTCCACATGTCCTTCCTTTAGATGACCACGTATCATATCATATTTTACCCTATACAGATAATCCCTCTAATTTTCGATGATAAAAATTTATGTTACCGAGAAGTTGGTTGAAATATTCTTTTGGCGGGAATTACTATAACTCCTTCTGATGGCATTTGATGTTTGATTAATCGCACGTCTCTCCGCATTTAATGCCCTGAACACGCGTCATCCCACAATTTATCACTACTTTTGCCTATTATTGAGGTAATCATGGCTATGAATTTAGCCGCCAAAATTTTACTTATACACATCATCCTTTCTCCCTTGCACTTCATAATTTTCCAAGCTTCTGATTTGCACCTTTGTTTTCCATCTCTCTAACTCTCTTCAAACAAAAACTCTTTTCCTTCTTCCCTTCAATGGCTTTTTCTTCAAAGCGCGTCAGTTCTTCAAAGAGCAAGAACAAAGCTGAAGACACTACTCCTCCAACAGTGGGTTCCATTATCCCTAGAATTCTTAATACCACAAAAGACTTCGAAGAGAAATTTTGTCTGCTAACCCTCGTATATGGGTTGTCAGTAGGTACCATTCATCCATCCGTCCTTCCAGTATTCTTGATGTGAAGGAAGACTGTCGCTGACATGTGTTGGATATTATTTCTCCTGATCTATCAGACTGAGTGACCCTTTCCAATGAGGGTTTTGCATATTTTTACATGTATCCCTTTACTTTAGGTGTGCTTTCTTTGAGTTCAGAGTTTGATTCTACGATTACGGAGTTTTGCCTCCGCTACCAAGTGTGTTTGGCAGAAGTAAGTTCTTATGTGTGGAGGACGGTCGCTTGCCTTCGGCATTTGTGTCAGGAGACTGGAGAAGAGCTAACCATTGCTCGGATGACGAATCTCTAGTCTCCCAATATTTTCTGTGGAAACCTCTTCAAAAGTGGGAACCATGCTCTATTGACTAGTATGAATGATGATAACGATCGTGAGTGGATGGAATGGTTTGTTGTAGTTTCCACCAACAATATCATACCGAAAACGGCTTCATCCTTTTCAGTCGCTTGAAACCGCCGTCGTAAGATCTTGATTTAATAATCCCTCTTACTAAATATTCCTCTATGGTCGTATTGACAGTGGGTTCGGAAGATCTTGGAAGGTACAATGACCAAAACTCGTTTGTGGAAAGAGTTGGCCCTTAAATACGGGTGGAAGGACAAAAATCATTGTAATTTAATCTTACCTTGCTTCCATTGTTTCATGTGAAGAACTTGGTTGAACCCTTCTAACTTGTTCATGAAATTAGGTCTGCCTGCAAGCTTTGTTGTTGTCCCCAAGGAGGACTTCTTGGCTGATACTGTTGATGCAGCAAGGCTGCTTCAGGAAGCGCTTACTCGAACAGGTATTGTCACGACCCGAAATCCCACCTTCAGGCCGTGATTGCGTCTAACGTTGAACCCGCTAGACAAGCCAACGTGTAAAATTACACTATCATCTTAATACGGAATTAACAGAAATAACTAAAAACAATTTATAATTTTTAACAACAACAGTAAATAGATTTCGAGACTAAGTGATGATAACAAAATACAATCCGTTGCAACAATCCCAGAACCTGGAGTCACCAACTCACGAACTGTCTATAAGATTGCTAAATACAAAGTTTGAAGAAAATAATACATGAACTGTCTCAGAAACTAGGAGATAAACAATACAGGATGGGAAAATAGGTATAGAGGAGACGCCAAGGCCCACGAACGTCTGCGGGTCTACCTCGGAATCTCCGGGGTGGACTGAAGGATACTCCCTCTAACGGTGTCCACTGGGTGTGGCTGCGAGATCTGCACAACATAAAGAAGTGCAGGTGTAGCATCCGTACAACCGACCCCATGTACTGAGTAAGTGACGAGCCTAACCTCGGCCGAAGTAGTGACGAGGCTAGACTTGACAATGATAATCTACCTGTACAGTTCTACAAGATATAGCACAGACAAACACAGAAATAACCAGATAAGCATGGGATACGGGAGCAGTTAATGGGGGTAGCAAGTGAGAAATAAGACAATTGACTAAGCACATAGGGGAAAGCAACAGAGAAAGTTAACAAGAATACTAACGTAACAAGTATAAATGCGAGCAATGTATGTAATGGCACGGCATCACCCGTCGTGCTTTTACTCTCTTCCTCACAACGCGATGTATGATGTAAGATAATATAAATTATGGCACGGCATCACCCTTCGTTTTACTCTCTTCCTCACAGTGCAATGTATAATGTGAGGCAATATAAATCATGGCACGGCATCACCCTTCGTGCTTTTACTCTCTTCCTCACAATGCAATGTATAATGTGAGGAAATATAAATCATGGCATGGCATTACCCTTCGTGCTTATAATCAATGTAAATCATGACATGACATTAACCTCCGTGCTTATAATCAATGTAAATCATGGCACGGCATTAACCTTCGTGCTTATAATCAATGTAAATCATGGCACGGCATCACCCTTCGTTCTTTTACTCTCTTCCTCACAATACAATGTATAATGTGAGGCAATATAAATCATGGCACGGCATTACCTTTCGTGCTTATAATCAATGTAAATCATGTCACGGCATCACCCTTCGTGCTTTACACTCTTTCTCACTATGCAATGTATGGTGTGATCAATGTATATCATGGCACGGCATCACCCTTCGTGCTTTACACTCTTTCTCACTATGGAATGTATGGTGTGATCAATGTATATCATGGCACGGCATTACCCTTCGTGCTTTACACTCTTCCTCACAAAAACAATGACAAATATCAATGGTAAGGAATGCAGCATAGTGGAATTATAGTTAAAAATCACCCGGCAAGGGGAAAGCATCAATCAATATCACAACAATTGCCCGGCAAGGGTCTCTGCTATAACCAATCTCTTCAATATACATATCCTTAACAAATGGGTTCCCAACTGAACCAATACATCATGAGTTCATCAACCGAGTCTTCCAACAACAAATAACTCCCAAGTAGAGACATTGTCATAACATAATGAATCATGGAAGTAGCAACAAAGTTCATATCAGAAATAGACTCATGGGCATGCTTGACACACAATGCATAGGTACTCGTCACCTCACCTATGCATTGAACATGATAAAAACATAACACATATCACACAATATCTATTTCCTCACCAAAGTTAGGCAAGACACTTACCTCGGGTCCAACATATAGCAATCAACCCTCTAACACCGCCTTTCCTTTGGAATTCAAATCCGGAACGCTATTATCTAGATATAATTAACTCAAGGATATCAATAAAGACTCAATAAATCCAACCCATAGCCTAATATACAATTCCTAGCATTCTTCCAAAAATACCAAAATTCGACCCCGCGCCCGCTTGGTCCCAACACGAGGCTCGGCCAAAACCCGATCACCCATAACCCCACGAGTTAGAATATATAATTTATTTTGAAATACGAACCAAAATTTGGGTTGAATTACCCAAAAATCCCAAAAACCTAACTCTACCCAAACCCCTAATTTCTACTTGATTTTAAGATTTTAGGCCTAGATTCTAGTGAATATTGAAGAAAAGTGGAAGAAACTAGTGTTAAAATCACTTACCCAAATGGTTATGGAGGAGAACTAGCTTAGGAATCGCCTATGGGGTCTTGGAGAAGAAGAAGTTGGTGAAATATGAAAAATCCCGTGTAAGTATTCTGTTTTTGAGTAATGAAATAACTGGGCGAAAATTGTTCTCTGCGGTCGCAGAAGAAGGGCTGCGATCGCAGAGCTATACGATTTCCTACTATGCGACCGCAGAAGGAAATATGCGATCGCAGAAGGGCCAGTCCACAAACCTCTGCGATCGCGGAGGGAGAGGTACGACCGCATAGAGATTCTACCCAGCCCCCACCTGACTCCACTGACACGCTATGCGATCGCGGAGAACGAGATGCGATCACATAGTGCAACCCAGCTACCCCTTCCTCTAAGCTTATGCGATCGCAAATAAATGGCTGCGATCGCAGTGAAGGAAACACCAGAAACTGAGATAAAACACCAGATTTTTGACTCATTTACACCTCGTTAACTACCCGAAACTCACCCGAGCCCTCGGGGCTCAAAACCAAAAACACACACGACTCCCAAATCATCCTACAGACTTATTCAAGCATTTAAATCATCGAAACATCATCAAAATCAATGAATTAAACCCCTAAACTCATGGGATTTTCTTAAAACTTCAAAAAGCTTAATTATTATGATTTTGATCCGAAACACGTCATTTCAAGTCCGTTTTACACCAAATTTCACAGATAAGCCACATAACATATATTAAACTTGTTCCGCGCTCCGGAACCATAATACGGGCCCGGTAAAACGGTTTTCACATCAAAGTTCATTTTCAAAAACCTTTATTATTTGCAGAAAATAATTTTCTTTAAAAATTCATTTCTCGGGCTTGGGACCTCGGAATTCGATTCCGGGCATACACCCAAGTCCCATATTTCCCTACGGACCCTCCGGGATCATTTACCCAAAATGTTGACCAAAGTCAACTTTATTCATTTACTTGTTATAAAAATTCCATTTTCATCAAATTTTTACATAGAAGCTTCCCGGCTACACGCCCGGGCTGCGCACGCATATCGAGGTGAGATTAACGAAGGCTTTCGGAGTCTCAGAACACAGATTTAGCTGGATTTACTTAGGATGACCTTTTGGGTCATCACAGGTATCTCTCGGCCTGCTTCGGGCATAAATGTTATTTTGGCGGGGTCCTGGGCCATAGGACAAAAAACCAAAGAGGAGTCGTTCATTCGCGACCGAGGAAAAGAATAAGAGGGTGAATACTTATGACCCCGAGCCATCTCCTATAGCGATGGTAACTGGTCCTCCTTACGAGCCGGTCATACTATTGGTTCATCATCGTCATCAAGATTGGTCACCATTGGTTGATGACTCATTTGACTTTTTGGCTCCTTCTTCTTCTCAACAAAATTCTTTATTTCTTTCCTCACCTCCGATGGGCATTTTGGACAACTTGTGACGTTTCTATCTCCACCAATGAGATTGTATTTAAAGCGATAAATTCCACCAGTTGTAATCTTGTTACAAAACTTGCATACAAGATTTGTATTCTTCTCATTAACTCTATCACCATATCGCCAAGCCAGTTCTTTCTCTTTCGAACTTTGAGACATTTTAAAATCCCTATTAAGATATAAGAAAAAAACATAATCAAATAAACTAAAAATACATATAACATATATAACATAAACTGAAATATACATTTAAAAAATCACATAAACTGAAAATATAACTTATATATAATAATTAGTTTTAATTACTGAAGTATACACTAAAAATAAAATAAACTAAAAAATGTAAAATATATAAATAATGGAAGAAAGAAGGAAAAAAGAAGAAAAAGAATTAAACCAGCGCTAGACTCCAGCGATTGGTTAGAAGTCAGAACTCAGAAGAAGGAAGAAAGAAGAAAAAAATGAGAAGAAGAAAGGAGAAGAAAAATTTACCTGGACTGGTCGACTGGAGCTGTGGACTGGTCTGGTGCGATGAAGAAGAGAAAAAAATAGCAGAAACTTTCTGTCCAGAAACACTAATGTTTTCGATGAAGAAGAGAGAAAATCGCAGCAATGGTCTTCTGTAATGTTGAGCAGCAATTAGGGGTTTGTTTTTGTATAAATTAAACTGACCTAATCCTTTTTTTTCAAAAAAGGCCCAGCTGCAATTTTTGAACAGAAGCGATCGATTCGTCGCTTCTCTCGCTTCGTCGCCTCGTCGCTTTTTCTTCTGAAGTATGCGCTTCAAACGATCGCGTCGCTTTAGGCACAGAAAAGCGATGGTTTGTCTCTTCGCGCTTTTCCAAATAGTGGGTCATAGATACTGTGATGGTTGATGATGACGAACAAGCAAGTGAAGAGGGAGCTTCTCTACATTGAAGACGGAGATCCACATTATCTCAACAAGATGCTCGGCCTGTTGAGACAGTTACACCAACCGAGGACGATGTCTCAGAGCTTTGGGGAGAGTTTGATTTGGTAGATAATGCCAACTCCCATTTTCGGGCCCTAGTTGGTGTACCCAGTACTTTGGGGCTGAGTATTGGTCCCTACCATCTTTGGTTGGCGAGCGCCCAACTACCAGCACTGCATTTGATGCAGCTTCATTTCGCCATCGACTTCATCAACTTCATCTCCATCTTCACCAACTCCAAAAATTGCTACATCACTTCCATCTTCATCCATTCTTCCACCACCAACTGCTACATATCTCTACCGGCCGCATCTGACCACGATGAGGGTGTTCCTCTTCCCCAGTCCCCAGTTCATAGGAATTTGGGGCAAAATTATGCTGCTCCTTCTGAAGATCAACAAAGAAGGAGGAACATTACCCTTTCGATCTCTACCGGGTGAAACGTCCTTTCTCGTCCGGTGGAGCTTGCTAATTATCTGAGCTTCAGAGAAAGATTAGGAAAAGATTTGGTACTCTCGATAGAGTTTTCGTTGAACAATGACATGCATAACGCTGTAGCGGTACGTTCCTTTCTTCATTCATTATTTCTTCTATATTGGTTTGAGCATATCCTGATTTTTATCCTTCTTGCTTGGTAGGACAATATTCTTGCTTCCAAGGGCCTTCAGAGGTTGATTCGGGAGAATGAGGAGCTTATTATGAGGGGGATAAACTTTTGGTGGAAGGGGACTACGTCGTTATTTACTTCTCGGAATTGGAAGCCAAAGTTGCTAAGGTTGTTGCATTGGAGGCTCGTTTGTAGCAAAGCGAGCAAGAGGTGGTAAGCCTTAGCCAAGAAATTGGTCCACTTAGGGTTCGGTTTGACGTGGCCAGGGCCAAATGGACTGAAGTCCATGACGTTGTTCTTTCTGCAACCGAATGTGAGGTTGTCTCCGCTGAAAGAGTGACTAACTTAGAGGCAGCCTTGAACTCCAAAATTGAAGAGATTGCTGTTGTCGGGGCGAAACACACCTAGATGGAGGAGAAGTACAGGAAAACTATCGATCATATTAGGCTTTTTAGTTCAACTGTCTGTGACCATGATGTTAGCCTCAAATCTGTTACGTCCTCCAAGGAAAGCCTTTCTGCCGAGGTAACCCAACTCAGAGAAGATCCTAAGCGTCGAACAGCTTCCCTCGTTGTTGAGAATACTTACACCATGTACAACATGAGGAGAAAAACCTTTGAAAAGGCCAACGTTGGCATCATTGATTTTGATTCCGAAATTTCTAAGGCCCGTGAGCTTGAGTTAGCTGCAAAAAATGGACTCCCAGTGCATTCTGATGCTCCTGACCCTTTTGGTTCCGGTTCCTAGTTCTCGAGAATTGAAAAGGAATCAATGGACGATGATGCTGAAGGAAAAACTAGGTAAAATGTCGAGCCATCGGTGGATCCATCTACTTCTCCCGGGAACGCGGACACTTCTCTTCTTCTTGGTTCTGGAGATACTATTGTTTAGCTTTTCTTTTCTTTTTCAAATTCTAGTAACTTTTCTGTTTTGGCACGTTTTTTAAAGTAAAGACATTTTTTTCTTCAAGTACACTTTGAGTATCACTTTCGTTTAAATATACATGTAAGTATTTTACCTTTTCATTTGTTTAGAATTCTGCGCACGATTTTCTGTTCGGGTTTTATTATGTGCAGCCTCGGATGTACTTTTCTCGAAGCACTTAGGTTCCAAGCATTAACCCTTTTGCGTGTGGGTTTCTATAAGTATTTGCGCAAGTTTAATTTTTGTGTGCTTTTGTGTATGTCTTCGGGTGCATTTTTCCCCGAAGGCATTTTGATTCCGAGCATAAATTCTTCCAAAACAAACCCATTAACGTGAGGGTTTTCATAAGAGAGGGCCCTAGAAAATTTCTTCCAAAACAAACCCTTATGTTTACGGTGCGTCTCTTGTTCATTACGGCACTAGCAATTGAAGCTTGTTTATCTTTCAAATGACAAAGTTAGTTCATCGTTCAGACAAGAAACAAGAAAAAAACAAAAGGATTTAATTTCATTTAATTCCTTCTATTTTCAAAAGTACACAAGCATTTGCTATGCTAAAAAGAAATTGCCATTAATTGTGACTATCTTGTACAACTTGTTTCTACGGGGCTAGCCGCGTGGTCCCCGGTCTCGATGACGTAATTATGTTTCCGGTTTTTCATTTCCCCATCGATGTGGCAGTCATTCTTGTTGTATCCTCATATCATTCCCCCCTCCTAGTGTTCAAATGCGAATTAGAACATTGGAAGTCTTGTACCTTAAAATATTCCACCAATGAATTGCTAGATAATCCTTAATTTGGTAACACACCTTATTTCCCCTCATGAATCTATGTTATCGAGTAAAAGACTATCTAACAACCCTCTAGTGGTTTGTGCTCGTGAGCGGTTGGGTAACCTTTTCTCAATAGCAAACTTAACTTCCTAGTGGAAATTTTCTATAGAGCAAAAGATTATCTAATTGTACCTGAGCGAAAACTTGCTTTTTTGCCTTGCTATTAAAGGTCTTATTGTTGCTGTCTTCGTAGTATATTTTCTGTCGCTGCCTTGTTAAAAATCTTGTCAGAAAAAACCCGACTGGGACAAAAGCTTAACGAAGGGAAAAAAGAGTGCAACACATACTTTCTGATCGGATAATGTTCTTCAGTAATATATCTTTTGAGGTGCCATGTTCCAATTGTTGGGTAGCTTGTCTCCATGCTGGTTCTCCAACTCGTATGAACCTTTTCCCATGATAGCTGAAATTCGGTAGGGACCTTCCAATGTTGGACCTAGCTTTCTCGCATTGAGCTCCCGGGTATTTTAGGTTACATTCCTCATAACCAAATCTCCTACTTTAAAATAACGGAGGTTGGCTCTTCAATGATACTACTGCTCCATTTTCTGCTTTTGAGTTGCCATCCTTACATGCACCAAGTCCCTGCGTTCCTCGAGCAGCTCCAAGTTGATTAACATTTCTTCATTGTTCGATTCCTCATCTGCCCGGAACTATCTCAAGATAAGTTCCCCTACTTCCACCAGGATTAGAGCTTCTGCATTGTACACTAGGGAAAAAGGGGATTCTCCTCTACTCGACTTGGTCGTTGTTCGGTAGGCCCTTAAGACTCCCGATAATTCTTCTGGCCAATTGCCTTTTTCCGCTTCCAGCCTTTTCTTGAGGTTTTGAATAATCACATTGTTCGTTTACTCCGCTTGACCGTTTGTGCTCGGATGATAGCGTAAATATGTGATCCTCTTTATTTTCAAATCTTCGAGGAACTTTGTAACTTTTGCACTGATAAACCGTGGCCCATTGTCGCATGCTATCGCTTTTTGTTTCTAAACCTACAAATTATATTCTTGTACAAGAAATCGACGACTTCATGTTCTCAAATCTTCTCATAAGAACATGTTTCCACCAATTTAGAAAAATAACTAGTTAAAATTAAAAGAAATCTCGCCTTTCCTGGAGTCGGTGGTAGCGGTCCGGCGATGTCCATCCCCCATTTCATGAACGGTCATAGGGACAGGACCGAATGTAAGGGTACTACCGGTTTATGCTCTAGTGGTGCATAGTTAATCATATTTTCGTACGAAATCTTTCGCGTCTTATTCCATGCGGGGCCAATAATATCCTGCTCGTACCAACTTCAACACCAAGAAATTTGCAACCAAGTGATTGCCGCATATCCCTTCGTGGACTTCTATCATGACCTAGTTAGCTTCGAATTCCCCTAATCAGTGGGCCAGCAGGCCTTGGAAAGATTTTCTATACAATTGGCCTTTCTTGAAGCTATATCGTGTTGCTTTGGAGCGTAACGGCTGTTACGGTTTGGGGTCTTCTGGCATCTTCCCGTGATCGATATAGCCTATGATTCCAGTCCCAGACCACATAAGTCGAATTTACCTCAAAATAACCATCTACATCCATGACTGAGTTCATCAGTTGTATCACTGTACCGGACTCCGACCCCTTTATCTCCTTTGATCATCCTAAGTTTGCCAATGTGTCTGCTTCCGTGTCATCCTCCCTTGGGATATGAGTAATTGACCACTCCGGGAAACAAACCAACAGAGCTTGGACCTTTATCACGTATTGTTGCATGCATTCCTCTTTGATTTCAAACATCTTGTAGACCTGATTTACCACTAGTTGTGAGTCCCATTTGATTTCGATGACCTCGGAGTCAAGTCCCCGGGCCAATTCGAGACTTGTAATCAAAGTTTCATACTCTGCTTCATTGTTAGTTAAAAGAACTGTTCTAATGGCCTACCTTGGGGTTTCCCCCGAAGGCGTGATTAAGACTATTCTGAGCTCGAACCCTTTTACATTGGAAGATCCGTCCGTGAATAAGGTCCAAACCCCTGATGTCGATTCTGACACCATTACTGCCACTTTGGTTTCTAGAGGCATAATCCCAGATTGCAATTGGCCACGAAGTAGGCCAGGACTTGTGAATTTAATTGCAGTCCTTGGTTTATATTCTATGTAAAACAATTACTCATTTTGACGGCCCATTTGGATAATCTACCCGAGAGCTCAGGCTTATGGAGAATGTTCCTCAAAGGGAAAGTAGTCACCACGGATATCGGGGTGGCATTGGAAATAGGGCATCAGCTTCTTAGCCGCAACCACGAGAGCTAAGGCTAGTTTTTTCAAATGTGGGTAGCGAGTTTCTAGGAGACTCGCAGTGCATTGAGCAGATATGTGGATGAAGTAGGCACTTGTATTGATGTTGATGGTCTAGAAGATGAAGGTGGTGGCATGTCAGCTGTAGAAGTGGAAGGACCGACTGTTGTGGAAGGCATCGCAGTTGTAGAAGTCATAGGAGTTGTAGAAGGCTCAATAGTTGAATCAGTAAACACCACCGATAACTCATCAGGTTGGCCAACGGTGGCAGTTGCCTTACCCTTGAACTTTGGGTTTCCCGACACTTTCAAGGAGTACCATGAGAAGGGTTTCTTGGCCCGCACTCCTGTATCAAAACTCCTCGGCTCCACTTTTGCATCGGTGAGATATTCTATGAGGTTGGGATATAGGTAGGAGATTTTACCTTTCTGGACAACCACTGACATGTTGACCGACATGATGGTACCCACAATAATTGGGTTCCCGACCATGATATATGCCACCAAACCTGCTCGGGGGATAGGAAGATTGTTCTCATTCTAACTTGGGTCAATCCGCCTGCACACATAAGTTTGCCACCTTTTTGATTCAAAATTGAGGGTTGCCCATGCAATAGAAACCCCCGCTCTGATCCACGGGGGTGGTGGTCCTGTAGCTACCAACATCTCTACTAGCCAAGGGCAAGTTGCATCACCCATAACAAGCTTCTCCATGTACTTGATTGCCTCTACCTCTTCGAATCTCAGGTAAGCGTTCAGAGTTTTTGGGTCATATCTGACTTTCAAATTTCTCACTCTGGTCACTTTGGTACCCTTCTTTTTGTGTGCCACATTGGCATAAAACTCCTGTACCAAGTGATCTTTGGAATCCATAACACTCTGGGTGAACCACATCCACCCCTTGCGCTCCTTGAACTGCTTAAGTACATTTGGATTGTATTTGTCCAAATCATTCAATAAGAATTGTCACTCAAGTGTGAGCGATCTCTGGGCCCACCACTCTCTAAACTTTATGAAGGCGGTCAAACTCACGAACCTATCTTCCCATACTTCCTTCTTCTTTTACCTTTCTAAGTCGCCCACTCTAGTGTCACATCCTCTACCATCATCAAACACATCATCATCATCTACTACAAGTGGTGCAAAGGGAGTGTGTGTAGAGGAGGGCTCTGAACCCTCAGAAGAACTTGTTGTGGTAGAGGGTTTGTTGCAGAGTTGGTATCGCCCTTGAAATTGTGACGGTTGGGATTGAGACCCAGGTTGTTTTTCCATTGAGTGACCTTCAGAGGCTTCCCTAGATGGGACGTAAGAGCTGGATTCTGAGGGCTCTGTTTCCCTACCTCTCCCTGTTGTTGAGTTTTTTACCAATGCTTTCTTTTTCACCCCCAAAGGTTGAGTACCCTTGCCTTGTCCTCGGGAGGGTTCACCCCTCCCTTTGGATGTATCACCTCTGCCTCTTGAATGAACCATTGTCTGCGATACGAAGCACATAAGTCACATAAAGTTCAGAAGCATTGTTAACAGTTGTAGACAGATAGTGCACAGATGAGAACGTATGATCCCCACAATATTGAGTACAGTCGCAGACTACCTTGTGCAGACCGCATAATTTTGAAGTTCGGGCCGCTCAATTTTGAGTGCAGCCACACAAAACCAGGTTCAGACTACTGGTTCCCTAAAGTTCCAAAGGGTGGTTACACACATTTGTACGCGGATCGTACAATTTTCTGCGAACCGCACAATTTTGAGTGCAGTTCATACATTACATGTAGATTGTGTCACCCTAAAATAAGATCTGCGGATCGCATAATTTTATGTGCGGCTACACAATTGAAAATCATACGGCACTGACTTAGGTTTTTCAAAATATTGCACAATGTAAACATGGTATTGGTAAATTAAACATGGTACATGATTTACCCATCCCCCAAAGAGTGCATATGATATTACCCACACAATTTTAAGCACAAATAAAGAACCTATGACATTTTAGGCCTAAAAATAAATATACCTCTTAAGAGCAAAAACTAAGAAAAATTGAAAAATCTAAACATGAATTTGAACATACCAATGATGAAGGATGCATGGATGAATCTAAACTAATGAAATTACGGTGAAATGTGAAACAAATTGTGTGCACTGTGCTTGCTTAGGTCTCAAGAGCTCAGAGTGTGTAAAGTTTTGCATGGTGTTATGAGGACCTATTTATAGGGTTGACCAAATTAGGTCAAAAATGAAGCTGAGTGCGGCCGCTCAATTTTGAGTGTGGTCCGCACTCTTCACCTGCACTTAGCTGAAGCTCTGCTGTATGCACAAAAGTGAGGGTGGCTGCAAAAATTTGTGTGGTCCGCACAAAAGTGAGTGCGGCCGCAAAATGACCATTTCTATACAATTCCAAACTTTAGAGAGTTGGATTTTTTGGTCTCTAGTTGTGCGGCCACACAAAGAATTGTGCGGCCGCAAATTCCTCTTTGTTGTGGCATACAAAATTGTGTGATCCGCACAATAAATGTGCGTTTTGCACTTTTTCAACACTTGTCCATTTATTCTCGAACACAGTACCTGTAACACATACTCTTTCCTGCATTTCACCTCAAAACCAGTTAGCTCAAAACAAAACCTATCTAAAAATAAAAGAAACATGGGTTGCTTCCTAAGAAGTGTCTGATTTAACGTCGCGGCACGACGCAGATTACCATCAATCACTTGAAATGAATTAACGCCACGACTTGGCCATCATCAATTTTGCCAAGATAATGCTTCACCCAATGACCATTGACTCTAAACACTTCATCATTTTTATTCTTCATGTCTAATGCACCAAAGGGTGTCACATTCACAACCTCAAACGGACCACTCCACTTAGACTTCAATTTTCCCAAAACAATACATAACCGTGAGTTGATCACCTTCTCCATAGCAAAGATAATAGCAAGTAGCTCTTTCTCGGTCACTATGTAGTTGAATTGGGCATCATTCAAGGTCTTACAAGCATAGTTGACCGGATAGAAGATTTTGTTGATACGTTTCCCCAAAACTGCTCCGACGGCCACATCACTTGCATCACACATAAGCTTGAAAGGCAAGCTACAATTTGATGCGGTAATAATAGGATTAGTAGTCAACTTGAACTTAAGCAATTCAAATGCGTTCATGCAATCCTCGTTGAAATGGAACTTGACATCCTTCTCCAAAAGCTTACACAAGGGGTTCACCACTTGGGCAAAATCCTTGATGAATCGGTGATAGAACCCCGCATGACCCAAGAAGCTCCTACCTCCCTTTACAGATGTAGGGGGTGGGAGTCCAGAAATAACTTCTATCTTGGCCTTGTCGACCTCAATACCATGCTTTGAAATTTTATGGCCGAGGGCAATGCCTTCCTCGACCATGAAGTGACATTTCGCCCAATTCAATACCAAGTTTGCCTCCTCATATCTTGCCAAGACCTTATCCAAAATTTTCAAGCAATCATAAAAAGAATTCCCAACCACGGAACAATCTTCCATGAAAACCTCAAGAAAATCCTCCACATGTCGGTGAAGATAGCAATCATACACCGTTGAAAAGTCGACAATGCATTACATAGCCGAAATGGCATCCGCGTGAATGCAAAAGTACCATAGGGACATGTGAAAGTAGTCTTCTATTGGTCCTCCAGAGCAATAAAAATTTTATTGTAGCCGAAATATCCATCAAGGAAACAATAGAAAGCACGTCCAGCCAACCTATCAAGCATTTGATCAAGGAATGGAAGTGGGAAATGATCCTTTCTTGTGACGTTGTTGAGCTTGAGATAGTCCATGCACACTCTCCACCGGTCACCGTTCTTGTAGGATTCAACTTGTTCTTATCATTGGATACCACAACCATGCCCCCTTTATTTGGGACACATTGCACCGGAGAGGACCCCAAACTATCGGAAATAGGGGAAACAACCCTGGCGTCCAACCATTTTATGATCTCCTTCTTCACCACCTATTTCATTTCTTCATTTACTCGTCTTTGATGTTCAACGGAGGGTTTGGCATCCTCCTCAAATATAATCTTGTGCCTGTAAAAGGTGGGATTATGCCTCCAATATCCACCTATGTCCATCCAATAGCTTTCATCCTCTTTTGTAGCACCGCCAAAGTAGAGTCTACCTGCACCAAGAAACTCACACCTGAGATATAGAGGCAATGGCTTTAACCCCAAAATGGGAGGCTCCTCGATTGAGCGCTTTGTTGGAGGATTCTTCCGGTTCTAAATATCTAAGGACAATATTCGGGATTCATAAGTGTATGACCCCATTCCTTGCATTGCATTTACACATTCCACATAGCCATCATTCTCATAATCATCGTGATTACGCAATTGATTTCCCATGATCATGCAATTCCTTGTGTAGGTGAATCACATTAGGGTCACCTTGAGGAATATTTTCTCTACTTTTCCAAGTCGATGAAGTATCTGCCATATCATCTAAAATATCATAAGCTTCGGCATATGGCGTTATCATGAAATTTCCACCGGCAAGTTGGTTTACCACACATTGGTTGGTGGTATTGATCCCCCTATAGAATGTTTGTTGAATCATAGCTTCACTCATGTCATTTTTCGGGAACTCTTTCACCATGGTACGGTATCACTCCCAAATCTCATGCAAAGGCTCATCGGGTTCTTGCTTGAATGCTATAATCTTGTCTCTAAGAGTAGCCCTATGCCTGGGAGAAAAGATCATGGCAATGAATTTCTCCGCCAACTTATCCCATGTACGGATAGAACGGTTGGGAAATCTTCCAACCAATCCAAGGCTTTCCCCCATAGATAGAAGGGAAATAGCCTCAACCATAAAGCAACCTCGGACACGTTGTTCTGTTTACTCCCCCAGCAAGTGTCTACAAACCCCTTCAAGTGTTGGTATGCATTTTGACTCAGAGCACCGGTGAAGAATCCCTGTTGCTCTAGCAATGTGAGCATAACATTAGTTATTTGGAAGTTGCCCGCCCTAATGCGGGGCGGGACTTTGGCACTTGCGTATCCTTCGTTTAGAAACACCCGGTGTGGAGTCGCTCTTGGTGGAGATGGGGGAGGGACGGGAACATTATCTTGAGGTGGTCGGCCTCGCTTATTTGCTTGAGGTTCAAGAGGAACCTCATCAACTTGGACATCATCCACATCCTCCCCTATAGGAAATTTTCTGAGAGGATCATTGCTGAGAGCCATTTTGTACCTACAATTGTTTCACAAGAAAAGGTAGTAACCTAGAAGGAAAAGAAGACAAGTCACAAACAAAACCAAATATATAGCTAAATTTGTATTTACCTCCCTGGAAACAACGCCAAAAATTGATGATGCCCAAATTCACACCACGAATTGGGATAGTGAAGTGGTCGATGCAATTATAATTACCCAACTTGAGTCAGGGTCGACTCCTCAGAGAACTTATATTGGATTAGTTGTATACTCGGACTAAGAGTATGACGTGCCTAAAATGCACTTCCACATACTTGGTTGTTTTTTATCTACTTCTAATTTAAGTTAATGTTGGCAAGTATAAAGCTATAGAACGATATTTTTGGTGTTGTTGTTTTCAAGTTTATAAATGGTCTAAGGTTGTGACTTCCACCTAGGTGTTTACCTAACGGGTTGTGGGCTTTAGGGCAGATTTTGTTGGTCGGGGTGTAATATAGCAATCAACACGCAATTACCCACTCTATACCTCTCGGTAATAGGGTGGGTTTTCCCAATTTGTCTTTCTCAAGTCCAGATGAGTAATTCACAAAACCGTTGATATATGATCAAGTCGGGTCTTACTATCTCTAGATTCAACCATTTTGTTGGGGCTATCAATTTCTTGTTTTCACCCCAATTTCTTGTTAGCCAAGTTTTCCTAGACTTAGTATCTTTTCTCAAGTAGAGACTAAGTCAATTAGGCTTTAATCAATTTGCAAACCATCAATTTTTAAATTAAAGCAAGAACTAGGCTAAGCATCACACACCCAACCTTAAACAAGCCTAAATCACACACCCATTAGGTACCCACGCTAGGGTTGGGTCACAACCCTAGCTAGAGATTTAGATACTCATAAATAAAAATGAAGAAACTAAAGAAGAAAACAAGATTAAAATCATAATAGATGATAAAGGGATGACAATCCAATACTAAAATGATAAACTTATACAAAATTTCCCAAAGCAGTAAGTAAAAAACGGCTATCTAATTTCTAAGGTTCAAACTTGACCTAAATTTGAGAAAAAGAACTATTTATAAATAGCTAAAATTTCGGACGAAATTGACCTTTCTAAGGTTCAGCGGCCGCACAAATCTATGTGCGGTCCGCACTTTTCTGCGGCCGCACAATTGTGAATTGCGTCTGCACTTCTTCAGGTTCTACGGATAGCACATTTTTTAGTGTGTCCGCACTCCTTCATTGACTGGAACTTCAACTCTCTGATCTTCAATCTTCTGCGGTCGCACAATAATTGTGCGGTCCGCACTTTGCAATGGATTTATGTCATAGGTCTCATTGTCTGCGGCCGCACACAATATTGTGCGGTCTGGACTTTTCCCCTTTCGCTTGGTTTTTGTCCTTGTCCAAAAATACTCCTTCTTGAGTTGAATTTCATCAGTTTGGCTCATTTTCCAATACTCCTACAAGAAAGTACATTTTATCCATTTTTGGGAATACCTTTAAGAATTTTTGAGCTAAAACGAAAGTAAAAGAGTGCCAATAAGTAGTCAAAATCCCTACTTATCGTACACTCCCACGACCTTTCGCTCACCACTGGCCGTTCTAATTCTATAAAGCGAATAAAGAATTTGCAAGTCAATACACAAAGCCTCTTCCACAGAACACCATTCTCAGGTGACACTAAAGAAAATGCCAGCTTATTCTGAATATGTGAATTCACCCCTGCACATCCGAGCTCGTGAAATTCTATCAACACCAAACTGCAACCTTGACCTTCAACCTCTAGTCCCTATGCCGTCCACTGAACATATCATGTCGCTATGTGATAATACACGTATTCACCATAACCATTGAACTACTAGTGGAATAAACACTTTATTGACCAGAAACCTTTTACTTATCTAATATCAGAAGAACCGATGCAACACGCAACTGAATTTCCAAACCGCAGAAAAATATAAACCTCAAGTTATGATCTAAACCCCATAACTCTTCTGGAATCTACTTACACAGAAAGGCCATTTGAATCAAATACCTCCCAAACTCATCAAGTTATGGTAGTTTTCAAGCCTGCACCTACAACCGCCAACCATACGTATAACTTCACATGCTGAAGGAACTAATCATTGCCACAATCATGTTGATTCAACCAGTACTAACTGACCCAACTTCTTCCAATTTATTCTGGACTTGCCTTAGAAATAATAATAGCCCCATTCA
Organism: Nicotiana rustica; assembly: GCA_005239535.1. Classification (NCBI taxonomy): domain Eukaryota; kingdom Viridiplantae; phylum Streptophyta; class Magnoliopsida; order Solanales; family Solanaceae; genus Nicotiana; species Nicotiana rustica. The sequence goes on from ML499118.1 coordinate 196,392, forward strand.
AAATGTAAAGAATCAAATCTGCACTTGTCCCGAGTGACATGTATCACGAGTCCACATCGTCGCATTACTCATGAATCATCTCATATTCTCCTTACGCGCGCAATAACATCTCCAACTGATACACTCATTCTACAAGACCTTCCTCAAATCCGAAGCTATTTACTCATTTCCTCCAATACTGCACTGCATACCCAATGATAACATAGAACATTCCATGTCCTTAGGCATTACACTTAAATTCTTGAACCCACTAGGACCACTGTTGAGAGTCACCTACTCTGACTTGGTCCCGAATATAAGCCAAACTCTAGTGTGCTGTTAGACGTGAACATTCTATCGCGAAGCACCCGACTAAATTCTTTTCCTTGTAAATTACACCCACAAGAAGAATAAACTCTAGGTCTTTCCAAAACCTAAACATGAATCGATAACGCCAAATATAGTACATATTCCTCAAATCCTTTGCTCGAATTACAACTGATCTTTTCTTTCCTGGGTCATAATAACCCACCAATACACCGATAGACAAAAACCGCACAAGCAGAAAACCACGCGATCCAATCGTAGATGGTGGGGCTCCCCCTCTCAGATTGAGGCTACAATTACATAACCTTGGAACCCACCAAGATTCCTCCCTCCCAATTACTATGATCTCGCACAATTAACCTGCCAAATTTCCTGTAATTTCTTATCAGCCATAATCTCTTGTTCGACCTCTCACTATATAGCAAGTAGAACTCTTCGTAGAAACTTCGTCAAAATCACGCAACCGCTAACCTGCTCACGGGAGATAACCCACATGTGGGATTCAAGTCGATATCTTCTAATAGTGCTACACTGGCTACAACTACTACGAAATCAGTAAACCCTCCTAAGCCCGTGCTCATTCACCAACTGTACAAGTCTGTTCACTCCACATTGACATCAACTAAAAGTGCGACAATGCGTTCTAACTCGAAGTCATGTTGCATCCCAACGATAATCAAGTTTTTCACACCCCTCTTCATTTCAAGCAAACTCCTTTCTACCACATTCAATGTTCCATTGTACAGTAGCACCATCCCCGAATAAAATCTGTATACCTAGTCACTATTCCACCATGATTCCCAAATTGCTCTAAACTCTCTTGCAAGTGGCTTCTTACCACAGAATCCATATACTACTCTATCGATGCCACTTCGGCTAAACCATCTCATTTAATTAACTGCTTGACCTCTTCTTTTCATGCTTGACCTGCTAGTAATTCAACCATAGCGAGACACCTCCCACCATGTCCTTCATTATCCTTCGCTACTGAAATGCTGCCCCAAATCAAAATCCATCTCTGTAGCACCTGAACTATTAAATTGTTACCAACTCTAAGAATCCTAGAAGACAAACACATCGACATTAGAAATACCAATTTGGTTCCGAAAATGCTACACTCCGCTATCCCTAACAATCGCTTCACAATACCCTGCCTAAAAGGCGAATCAAAGAAGACCATAACACCGGCAAACTTTAATGTGTACAAAAAAGACGACGATACCACATCACAATTGAGAATTCCAGCACGCCCAAAATACCAAGTCTCCTCACTTCGTCAACCAAACATGGGTAGATACAATTTGTTTGCCTTTCCTACACTGGAATTTAATTTCGAACCTCTAAACCATGCACTGAGAGATCATTATTTCGAGTCATTCACTGCCTCGACACATAAGCAAGAACCCTTCCATTACACCAACACTGTGCAATAACAACGCATGAAATGCGTTGCCTCAAAACCATAGGAAATGCAGATACTGAGTTGTAGCGACAGGACATCCTTCCGCCAGGAAACGATAAATAGCCCACTCAAATACACAAGGAAAAACATCTTGCACCATGCCTGTAGTACCACTACAAATCCTCGATGCCCAATTAATAACAAGCGATTCACGTCTCATAAGAATGAGTAGGAAGGAAATAAAGACACAAGCCTCAAGGAATCAAATCGCACGATGGGAAATCAAGAAGGGAAGTGTTCCTAACAGCGATGAAGCCTCTCGAAGATAAGTACATACGTCTCTGTACTGATCCGCAAGACTTCACTAGAATTGCTCATGACTCGTGAGACCTAAGTGAACCCAACACTCTGATACCAAGTTGTCACGACCCAAAATCCACTAAAAGTCGTGATGGCGCCTAACACCGCCATCAGGCAAGCCAACGATGAATAATTAACTTAATTACTCATTTTAATATTTGAAATCATAATTTTTAATAATTAAATATTTACATGGTAAATAATAATATTCACACGAACTACAACAATGAACACCCTTAGGAACCCCCAAAATCTGGTGTCACAAGTGCATGAGCATTTTTTTAAAGAGTAGACCAATAATACAACATTTGTCCCGAATGTAATAAGGGAGAATAAAATAAATAATACAATAGAGACTCGATGGAGTGCGGTGCGTAGTGTGGAATGGAGCTCACATAAAGCCTCCTCAACAGATGCGCCTACACGCCAAGGTGATCACCAAATGAACTTGCCAGATCCTGCACATTTAATGCTGAAGTGCAGTATAAGTACGTAAATCAACGCATACCTAGTAAGTATCTGGCTTAACCCCGGAGAAGTAGTGACCAGGGTTCGACATCGATACTTACTAGAGGACCAATAAAATAATATAGTAATTCATAACATATATGAAGTGCACAACAAAAGTGGAGTAAATCTGCAATATCATAATGTTCCAATTATTCGTTTTAAAGCATAAATTTCTCGATCTTGTATTCTACCCTAATATCTCAGAAAATGCCAAGTGTCAATACCAAGTGAATAAGAAATACCATAAAACACCGGGCATCAGTGGAAGGTTTGTCTTGTGAATATTCGAATCACTAGCGATATAACGCCCGATTCTGTAAGGGTCATTCGGTCTGATCCAAAATAATGTGTACACTTCCGAGGGTCGTACGGCACGAACCATAGATGCATCTATATATTGTCGAGGCGTTCGGCCCGCTCCACAAGAAATAAAGGAAGTTTCTAAATGACAATATACGTATATACAATACAGTAGATGAGCACAAACTGAGTATAACCTTTACCATTTCTCAGTTATCTTGCCAACAACTCAAAGTGATAAAGCTTAACCAATGATATATTTAATTTCTAAATCAACTTCGATTATATTTTTAACTAATTAAGCCAACATAATAAGTTCAAGTAATTCACATATTGCATGATAAAATCCTACGTCTACCCGGACATAAAAATGCTCTAGCTATGTACGAACCATCGTCACCTCGTGTGTACGTAACACTCAAAACTAGTAGCACATAACAATTCCATCACTTGGGGGGTAGTTTCCCCCTCACAAGGTTAAACATGAGACTTACCTCGCTCCGAAGTTCCATAATCGGCACCAACGCCTCTTTAACATTTTAACTCCAAGCCAAACGCTTGGAAACTAATTGAACAACATGTAATCAATCAAAATAAACTCTAATGCTCATAATAAATCAATTCATTAACATTCTCAACTCCGCTTGAAAAGTCAATAAGGTCAACCATCGGTCTCACTTGTCGGGATTTCGATAATTTTAGAAGATAAACAATACAAAATCGAATATATAACTTATTCCCAATTTCATGTCGAATTTCGTGGTCTAATTCCAAAAATACCAATTTTTATGTTTTCTTCAAAGTCCCACAATTTCTACAAATTTCCATTTCTAAATCCTTGTATAACCCATGTATTTAAGTCACAATAGGTGTAAATAACTTTTCTTGCCATAGATGATGAAAACCTCCACTTGCAGATCTCCAAAAATTTGCTCAAACCGAGAGAGAATGAAAGAGAATGGCACCAATCCCATTCTTAAAAGAACACACTGCCCGGCGACCTTTCGCATCTGCGGTCCATTAGCCGCTTATGCGGCTCCGCATATGCGATGCTCCCTTTTGCTTCTATGACTTCCCTCGCTTCTGCGGGCAAAAGGTCAACTTTTGTGGACTCACTTCTGCAGCAACACTGTCGCGTCTGCAAAGCAGCCCTCCCTCACAATTTCCATTTCTGCGATGGATCCGCCGCATGTGCGACTTCGCTTTTGCAGTCCACCTGCCCGCTTCTGCGACCCCTGCCTCTGTCATTCCTGTCCGATTTTGTGAATCCCATATCGCTTCTGCGAGCTCGCACCTGGGAGCGAAATTCCGCAGGTGCGATTGTACCAGAAGGCAGAATTCTCCAGTTTTTCCTTAAGTCCAAAAATTGATCTGTTAGCCATTTGGAATCAACTCGAGGCCCTCGGAACTTTAACCAAATAGACCAAAACGTCCCAAAATACATTACGAACTTAGTCGAAGCCCCCAAACCACGTCAAACAATATCAAAATAATGAATCGCGCTTCAAATCAAACTTATAAATTTAAAAATTTCCAAATTCTATATATTGTGCCGAAACGTATCAAATCAATCCGAAATGACTTCAAATTTTGCACACGAGTCATAAATGACATAAAGAAGTTATTCCAAGGCTTGGAGCCCCAAACTGATATCGATAACGTTAAAAATAATTTCAACCCAAATTTATGAAATTCTTCCAAAATGCCAGCTTTTCATAATAGGCAATGAAACGCTGACCCGATTCTCAACCTGAACATACGCCTAAGTCCGAAACCATAATACGAACGTATTGGAACCTTCAAACCTCGTTTCCGAGGTCATTTATTCAACATTCAAATCTTCGTCTATTCTTCCAACTTAAAGCTTCCGAAATTAGAATTTTCTTCCCAGATCAATTCCGAACTTCTCGAAATTCATTTCCGACAACACGTACAAGTCATAATACTTGCAATGAAGCTACTCAAGGCCTCAAACCGCGGAACGATGCGCTAGAGCTTAAAACCACCTGTCAGGCGTTACAAGGTAGGGGTAAGATTTGCGTACATACTACTATTTTAATACCCTACTTATGAGAATACACTTCATACATTGTTGTTGCTAGTAAATTGGGCCTAACGCCAAAAGGAGGCATGGAAAAACATTGATAACACTTTTGTTGAATAGAGAAGAGCCGAATGGATGACTAACCCACGATATATCCTCTAAGGATTTTGTTGAAAATAAACAAGTAGTAAGAAGGTTGAAAATTTATAAAATGTTATTAATCATAAGGCTTTAAATAGGCGTATAAATAAAGTAGCAGGCACCTCCTACTACTAAAGTATTACTTTTACTATAACTAATAGATAGAATATTCCAATGGATCAAATATTAAACTCATCCCTCAACTAAACAACTAATTATTCTAGAAAAAACTGTAGCACTAATAGATTGTCACGACCCAATTTAGGATCATGAAAGGCACTTAGGAGCAAGTACCCCCAAGTAAGCCTCATCGGTATTTTACAGAAAATCGGACAGAGTTTCTCCTGTTTTTGGACTATCCCAAAATTTTTCTTTCTCAAATCAGCAACCAAACATCCTAATAGCAATTCAAAATACCATGACTTTATCAATTAACCAAAATAAATACCTACTATTAATACTCCACCCACTAACAACTAGAATTTACTACTTTATCTCCAACTTCGATAAGAATGAGCGATACTTAACATAAGTCTATAAAAATAAAAAATACTCAAGACACTAAAAGAATGAACATGGAGCGACTCTAAAAGTTCAAAGAAAGACCATAACAATAATAAAACCTATGTCCACGCGAACAAGTGCGAGGCTCACCAAGAACCATCAACCTGTGCGCTCTAGTTAACGAAATTCTCGCCCCCGTCAACTGCTTTATCAGTAAAAAATTTAGCGGGGAATGCTCGCTAGCTCAGTGAGTAATAACACTTAACCACAACCGTTTTTGTTGAGGACAGGTCAGAAAACATGCTTGTATAATAATCACAAAATATAATGCCCTTTTTAAAACGATAATAATAATCAGTCTCATCATGTGTTTCATGTAACAAAATCAATTTATCAATTCAGTAATAAATTTGGTAAATATTGTGTCATAGCAAATCTTTATATTTGGAATGTTTCCGAGAAAGGATCATGTAATTTGTATCATTGTGTGGACCCTTTCGTAAAAGGAGTCAAGTATAAATGTAGGTCCCTACTCGAGGGAAAACTGTAAATGTATGACAGTTTTACCTTCCCACTAGCGAGGGCTATAATTGTATTCGGTAATCGGTAAATATAAGGTGCACCGGGTCTAATGAACCCGCCGTTAGCTACAGGATCCTTCAAAGTCTCCTCCCATTTATACTCTTTCTTGTAAATAGTAAATACTCGTACAAAAACATTTTCAAAATAATAAAGGGCATATCATTCCTTATCAAATCTTGTAATTTATTTCGGTAACAGTAATCATGTCTCAAGTAAGTGTAAAACATGTCTAGTAACAGTGAGAATACTTCAAATAACTGTAACATCTCAAGTAACGGTGAAAATATATAGATTAATCGGTAAACATATCAAGTAAATTGTTCGTATCATATCAAGTAAAGAACTTGTCCCACATGCAATTTCAAAGCATCGGTAATACATTTATTTTCAAAAACATATATAAACCATGCGGGTTATGAAAACACAAATTGTGGTAAGATTACTACTCACAGTACTCGTGCCGAAATAACAAATGCTTCACCTCGAGCAATTCGTACAAATTCCTCCAATCAATCTATAATCACATAATATCGATCTCACATTAATTTTCTTGTTTAGGCTAATTCATAGCTAATTTTGAATACCCAATCATCGGGGTTCATGTTTGAGTCTTAATTTGTGGATTTATATTTAATCATAGAACTAGTCCATAATTCTATCAATTTCAAACTAATTAGTATAATTTACTCCTCTAAAACTAGACCTATCAGTGCTTAAATCGGACGCTTATAGCCTTGTTATCTCCATACTAATTGTATATTTCTTTTATATAAGAGAAAGTTGATATTGAATTCCTTTGTACTACATGAAATTGCATAAATACGGTGAAATAATTCAACAAATGAGGAGAAGGTTAACATCTTGAGTCGAAGGAGAGCTTTAATACATTCAATTTTAATTCCCAGTTCTTCTTAAGGCCTTTGCCCAAATCTTTCTTCTTTTTCTCTTTTCCCCTTTTTTTCTTTTCTCTGTTCGTCTTTTTTTTTTCTATTGCCGTTTTTTGCTTCTGCTTCGTTTCCCTTCAGAAAGGGTCTGAAGCTATTTTTACCCTTTTCAAAACTTTCTAAGTGGGCTTCAGCCCTTGTTTTAAATCCTTACTTTTTTCTTCTTTTTGTTTTGTTTTGTTTATTAAGTTAGTTTTTCTTTTATTATTATCTTTTTATAGATAGTATTATTATTATTATTATTATTATTATTATTATTATTATTATTTAGCTAATGACCAACACACCCTTATAAAAAAAATATAAGGTATTACATAGATGCAACACCAAATACTCCTCCTTTCTTCTGTTAGTGCAATCTAAAAGAGCTGCTACTCCTCAATTTCTGTCTTGGCGGTTTGTGCTTGTGGATTCTTTTGAGTGTTTATGAACTTGTATCCTTCCGCAATAAGACTTTTTCTTTTTCTTTTTGGTTATGTGCTTACATAACGGTCTCAACAATTTTATTTTGTTTGGAAGTGCGTCTATGTTAGCTTCATTTGAGCAATAATAGGATTTGCAAGGAATAGGTGTAAGGATCTTTCTTTCATTAAAACATCCCATAAATAATAGGTTTCAAGATAACACCATTTTCACATATCAAATTTGATAGCTTTTACTGGTGAAGATTTATGAGACATTCAAAGATAGACTAGTGTTTCTCATGATTGCAAAATAAAATTAAAATTTGATAAGGGTTAACATGGGTATGACTTAGAAATCAACATGAGTATAATGGTTTAAAGTGGTTGAAATGGTTCTTTTTCAGTGAACTTACAAATCCATCAAGATTAATAGAGGCTCTGATACCACAATCAGATTTTTTCAAAAGAATGTAAGTAGCAAAATTACGTTTACTCATCCTTAGAAATTAGAGTAAAGAATATGTTCACTTAACGACTAGTAACATCAATATGAAAATTCCAAGGTGAAAGGGACTTGTGTGCTATAACTTTCATTTGAAATTTTCATGGCAAGACTCATGCAAGAATGGTAAACCAATATTACCACTCATCGCTTAATGAGATTTTCATGTAGTGTTTACTATATATTCCAGATTTGGATTAAATTATTTAAGTAAATTCTAGGCCGAGAAAGTGGTGAAATTCCTTGAGCTAATAGATTTTCAAAATGGAAAAGTGATCTTTACAATTAAGAATACTAAGATGATTAATTCAACATAGCTTTTATTTATTTATTATGAAGTAATTAGTAAATTTAATATAGTTGACGAGATCAAATGTTAGGAGAGAAGTTCTTACTTAAGATGTTTGAAACAGTCATGTCCGTCTAGATATGATAAAAATTGTATCATGTCTATTCAAGTTTGACAAAAGCTCAATATTCCGTAACTTACGCAGAAAAAACTATCACACTCTATCATATGTGTTGTCTAATGTGAAGATTAACACCCTTTTCATATTGTCCCTCTCTTGGGACTTATGACTTTAGGCAAGATATAGAATAATCTAGTAGAGATTGTTTTTAAGATAATTATTATGTTAAATGAAACATAAAAAGGTTTGTGGATATAACTTAAACACATTAAAAGATATTCATCTACACCGTCAACTAATGAAAACTTTACCTTTCCACTTTTCGTTTTAGTTTCTTTGGGTATCATTCTTTTTTTTTTTTTTTAGTTCAAGAAGTAGAAAAAAGACTTGAATAATATATTCACAAATAGCCCCAAAATGCACAACATTTTAGTGTGTAGAATATGTTCACTAAAACAGTAGCATTCTTTTCAAAGGATTTGTGTGTTGTAACCAGGGACAGAGCTATGATATTAATTATTGATTTCAGACCATCCTATATCTTTTACTTAGACATGTATTTTGTATTGGAAAAATCCATTTATATATATATATATATATATATATATATATATATATACTTAATTAGGTACTCGATAACATAAATAAATTACGAGTTCGATTACAATTTCAGTACTATATGTCTTTAGGTTGGTGGGATAAGGAATAATATCCCGAAATTAGATATGAGATTAGTTTATCATGCGTTTGTTCAAAATTTTTAATTCGAAATTAGCGATCTCGGGATTAATTTATCTCACAACTGTGATATAATACTATCCCACATTGAGGGTGAGAAAATAATTATGGGATTATGTTGTGTGTTAAATCAATCGAGCACACTACTATATATAGCTCCCAGCAACTAATTTGAGGAGAATAGTCCCCAAACGATGCTACTAATTTGAGGAAAATAGAGAAAGGTCGTGAACAGAGGAGAGAGAAGAGTTTATTATCAGTAAAATTATATTGTTTCCCATTCTTTACAATTGATTCACTTTATATCTTCCTCTAACCTCAGCTACTAACTATCTTTTCCCCTTATTAACCGAGTAACAACTTTTCTAACAACTCTTATGCGTATAACTAACTTCTCAATGTAGTGACTGAACTGCCCTTACTATTCCTAATCAATTGACTATTGTACCCTCCTTATCACGTTGGTACACAGCAAAATCCCCCTACTTAAAAATCTTTGTCTTCAAGGACGAAAGAAGGAAATTGTTGCTTAAAAGAATAAGCATCCAACCTGTTATATATATAATAATATATGTGTATTATTTAATAATTATATTTATTTTTTAAATAAAGGAAAAATAATTCTTTCTTAAATTTAAATTCAAACGTTGCCTTCCGTGAAAGTAACTGAAGTGTTTTCTATGAATAACTAACTCTTAATTAACTGCATATTTAAATTTAAATAAAGCACCCACTGGCAAAGGTCATAAACATTGTCTATATAAAGGGTATTCTACAGAAATCTTAAATATTACGAAGCAATCTTATATACAATATCTCTCTGTCCAAATCCTTCATTCTTTTGGGTTGAGTTCTTGTGGTTAGGAAATCAAAGAGTGCGACTTTAATTTCTAGAGTATGCATTAAAATCAACAACAACTATATTGATTTTAAGATGGATGATTCCAAACTTGAAATTGCCTCTCAATGTGCTGATGTGGGTGAGCCAATTACCGAGACTTTTCAAGTTTTTACTATTATTGGTAAACTTCTTCCTATTTGGAAAGATTACCAGATGAAATTAAAGCACAAGACCAAGTCTCTAAATTTGGATCAATTACTTCAACATATTCAAATTGAGTATGAGGCTAAAAGTAGAGACTTGCTTGTTTACAATGGAAAGGATAAAGTGCATGTTGGGGCATATACTATTAACCATGCGTTTATATATAGTATATTCTAACAATTGTCATGGTTAAAAGTCTAAGTGGGAGATTGTTGAGATATATACTATTAACCATGAATTTTGGATTGGATATAATATTTATTATGGAACAATTGTTTATTCAATTTTAATAAAGTTTTAAATAGATCCTATATTAGTTTGTGTCCTTTACTTATATAGTAGATGATTTAGTATATAGAGTTTAGTTTATACACGAAAGATTAAATCATCGGTTCTTATAAGCATAAAGATCATGTTCACAATCTAATAATGGAATTGGACAAACCATCATGGATGATTGTAGCACAAGATTAAATATAATTTATCTTGATTATGGGAATGATTTAATTCCAACTTCTTGTGCTAGTACATTTTATATGTATTGAATGGATCAAGTAGAGATAAGTATTTTATACTGACTTAATAAAATAAACTCTCTAGCCATTAAATATACGTATACTCTTAATCGTTGTGTATATTATTATTGTTTTGATTTATTAAAAGGCGGAATTCTTTTGTGGGTCAATATGCCTGGTAAATTGGATAATAATAATGTACATTGGCGAAATAATAATTAGTTAATGAAATCCATGCCTCAGTTTAGAGATTGATGATACACCTTTATGAAAGCTTATAAGTTTTCATGTGTAAACCCTGCAGGTGGATTTTGTATCCGTCACATGAAGTAAATTAAGCCAAAGTCTAAAGGAAATAATCAATGAATTAAATTGTCAGTAATTTAATTTATTTGATTAGTATCTGAATCTAAACATGAGGAGTTAAATAAGATTTAGTGGAAGAATTTCGAAATTAAACTGAGGAGTGCAGTTACGAATTTTTAATGAAATAATTCGTAATTTATTATAGTGGTATTAATTCAGATATTCGGAATTAAGTCCATAATAGGAAGCCTCGTTAATTAAATCCTGCGGTCCCTGTTGTGCCCGAATAATTAGGAATTAAATGAAATTCTATTTCTTGGTGGAAAAAGAAGACCCAACAGGTTTAGGAAAATATTTTAAACCTTAAAACATGTGCATATATAAAGGAGGTCTTATTCCATAAGGAGGCTAAGGATTTTACTACACTGGTTTTCCTAGGAGAAATTCGCCCAGAATTTCGCTAGTTCCGAGCATTATTCGGGTCACACAGCAGAAGACCGTGGAACTAGAAAATGATCTCGTGGATGTTTTTGCTCATGCTTGAAGGTCTTATCGCGATCGCGGTCATATTTCAAGAGATAAATATCGATTTTATATTCGATTATAATATGTGATTATGTGTTGTCTATATTACATGCAAGTGATGCTGGCTATTTGCTTCCACTGTTTATATCTGTTTTCCATCCATTGGTATCAGAGCCTGCTTGCATCTAAGTAGATAACACAGATGATATATATATATATATGTATATGCGATTATGTATGTGGGTGTTGAGTTGTTGACCTGCTGTTTTGGCGACATTAGTTTTCTGATTCAAAAGGATAGAAACGAAGTTGCATGTGTCTTGTTGTTTCAAACAATAACGGCGCTATTGTTAGCTTTCAACGTGAATTTTAGTTGCCTTTCTTTCTGTTGATTGAAGAGAATTTCAAAATAAAAGTGAAAAGGAAAAGTTGCCGCTAGGGTTCTTGTTTTCAACAGGAATGTGATCAGCTTGAAAGAATTAAAAAATATTATAAGAGCATAAATAGAGCTCTTAGGGGCGGCTTAGGTCAAGGAGACAAAGTGGTCTCACATTGCCACTTTGTAATTGGCCAGAAGAATTGGTGAACTTGGTGTTTCGGCTAAAGTGGTTTAAATTAAATCTCTGTTTTGGAAAAGTTGGTAAATACTTTCTTTTCCATATTTTGAACACAATTCTTGTCCAGATTTAACCTTGTCGATGGTGTTGTATTATTGATAGAACTAGTAGAATTCATTATTTTTGTGACTGGACCACAAAACTAGAAAAAAGTCACAAGGAAAATAAGAGAGAATAGCAAATTCTGACTGAGAAATTATATCCATGTTTAACAGTATTGTCTTTTGCTAATTCCTTCAAGAATAAATACTTGATGTCCTTGTTTACGTGGCTGGATAGAAGATTCCTATAACAGATTCCTCGTGATTTTTGGTTCTAACATTAAAATAGAGCTTTTGGAAAATTGAATAAGGAGGAAATTTACTTGCATGGGAAGTACTGTGGGACAAGTAATTCATGCATTAAGCTTCTCTTCCATAGCCACTAAGAAGGGTGATCTGTCACGACCCGAAATTCCACCTTCAGGCCGTGATGGCGTCTAACACTCAACCTGCTAGACAAGCCAACGTTTTGAATTAAACCTACTATTTTCTTTATTTATGACATCAAAAGGATAACAGTAAGCATGAACAATTAACTAAGAGTGCGGAAGCTGCTAGTTTATCAACTTAATGTAATAAGATACTACAAAATTTCCGTACATACACCCCCGGAACTGGTGTCACAAATCTCACGGACAGTCTAAGAATTCTACAACAAGAGTCTGAAATGAACAAGTACAACTGTCTGGAAATATAACTAAGACAGAAAAGAAAGGATAGATAGTGACGCCAAGGCCCACGAACGTTTGCGAGACTACCTCGGTGTCGCCTGTGTGGACTGAAGGATACTCCCTCTATCAGTGTCCACTGGGTCCGGCTCCGTAATCTGCACAACATAAAGAAGTGCAGGTGTAGCATCAGTACAACCGACCCCATGTACTGAGTAAGTGTTGAGCCTAACCTCGGCGAAGTAGTGACGAGGCTAGACACGACAACCACAATTTACCTATACAGTTCTACAATATATAAAAGGGAAATAACAGGAAATAAACAATTAAGTATGGCAAAATAGGGGGGGGGCAATTAAATGGGAAAACAGGAGAGAACAGTAATGAATCACGGAGCAAGGCAACAATATAGAAGAGTAAAGTCAACATGAATTAACAACACAAACAGATATGTACGCGGCATCACCCTTCATGCTTTACTCTCATCCTTACCAAAACAAGTACACGGCATCACCCTTCGTGCTTTTACTCTCGTCCTTACAATGCAATAAATAAATAAAAGGGCACGGCATGTTCCTTCGTGCTTTGTAATGTAAAATCATGGCACGACATCACCCTTTGTGCTTTTACTCTCTTCCACACAATGCAATGAATAAATAAAAGGGCACGGCATGTTCCTTCGTGTTTTGTAATGTAAAATCGTGGCATGGCATCGCCCTTCGTGCTTTTACTCTCTTCCTCACAATGCAATGAATGAATGAATACATGACATCAACCTTCGTGCTTTACACTCTTCCTCACCTAATCAACATCAAACAACAACTTGGCAAAGAAATCAACAGTAGGAAGTACAATTCATAACCACCCGGCAAGGGGATAACAACCAAAAATAATACCGCCCGGAAAGGGACTCATCTATAACCAATATCATACGAGTATATAACTTAATATATATAATTCCTCAACTGAAACAACTTATTTCAAATCCTTAACCAAGTATTCTCAGCAATTGAACAACTTCCAAAATGAATTTACTTCATAAGACAATGAATATCGAAGCAATAACATGTAATACACCAAAACCGACTCACGGGCATGCTTGACATACAATGTATAGGTACTCGTCACCTCACCTATACATTGAACATGATTGGAACAAGTAGCACATACGACTCAACACCTATTCCCTCAAGCTAAAGTTAGGCCAAACACTTACCTCGATGCCACGAACACAAATCAAGCCTCAACTACTGCTTTACCTCTTGATTCCACCACCAACTCGCTCGTATCTAGCCACAAATTACTTAATTATATCAATATATGCTAAATGAATAAGTTCTAATGCTTGGAAATGAGTTCACTAAAGTTTTCTCCAAAAAGTCAAAAATCGACCCCGGGCTCGCCGCTTGGTCCAAACCCGAAATTCGGACCAAAACTCGATTACCCATTCACCTCCGAGCCCGGGTATATAATTAGTTTTGAAATCCGACCCCAAATTGAGGTCTAAATTCCCAAATTTCAATATTCTTAGGTTTTACCCAAAATCCCCAATTTCCAAGGAGTGAAGAAAATGAGCTAGAAATCACTTACAAATATTTTGGAGGAGAAAGAGTGTTTAGAAAATCGCCTCTTATGTTTTTAGTGTTTTGAAAAATAGAAAATAACTTAAAACCCCGTTTATATATACCCCTCCCAGGCCTCCGATGCGGACCGCGCTAGAGCGGCCGCGGCCGCGAAGTTTCCACCGCAGACTGCTAGGGCGACCGTTGTCTGATGAGTGGTGATTTTACCACTCATTTTAGCCTTTTCTCATTAGATTTTGTATGGTTAAATGATAATTTGAGGTCGTTGTTAGTGTATAATTGCTCAATTTTCAGGGAAATGATGCTATGAAGTTTGGTGTTGAATTGGATTGAAAGATGGACAAAAAGCGGTGAAAATGTGCATAAAGGCTTCAGTGATTCCGCACCTGCGGATTTTTGGACGCAAGAGCGACCTCGCGCCTGCGAGGAATTGTCGCCCCTGCGAAGATGGCTCAGCCACACAAAACTCGCACCTGCGGTGTTTTTACGAACCTGCGGAACCGCAGGTGCGACCAAATGTCCGCAATTGCGATGGAACTCAAACCAACTAAATTTCGTACCTGCGATGGAATTCACGCACCTGCGGAACCGCAGGTGCGACCAAATATCCGCCCCTGCGGAAAAGTGACACAACTCAGATCCCGCGCCTGCGAGAAATATTCCGCCCCTGCGGAACCGCACCTGCGATGAATCTTCC